>CAIGRP010062732.1:0-29196 GCA_903798385.1 Fraxinus cuspidata | reverse complement strand
AAGTAATCCACCATCTTACCACAAACCATATAATTTTATTCTCAAAAGAAGTGTCTAATTCACAAAATCAATGAACACTTATTACCATTTGTAGTGTATAGTGGCCATCAATCCTCACCAATTCTCTCATAAACAATCTTACCACAAAAAGAATTCAACAAGCATCATAACATCTAAATTCTCATGAACAAAATTAGCTCCCAGCAGCATTTTTTGTCATTCAAAAGCATAAACATACAGCAGAGACTAAAACAAATTTTTTTCTCTCTTTTCTTATTGTAAAGAAATCACAACAGATTTTCATGGGAATTATGCAAAGCATATGCAATTTACAACAAAATTCAAATTATCCTCCCACAACCAAATTTTGCATTGTCCTCAATGCATAAACATGAGTGCCAAGTGAAGAGAAAGAAGGTATCACATGAGTATTGTAGTGAATTAACATAAGCCGGAAGGGTTAGAAGCTTAAAATAAGTAATCCACCATCTTACCACAAACCATATAATTTTATTCTCAAAAGAAGTGTCTAATTCACAAAATCAATGAACACTTATTACCATTTGTAGTGTATAGTGGCCATCAATCCTCACCAATTCTCTCATAAGAAAACTTCAGTAGGAGACTCCTCTAGTTAAATGTGTTAAAATACAATCTTACCACAAAAAGAATTCAACAAGCATCATAACATCTAAATTCTCATGAACAAAATTAGCTCCCAGTAGCATTTTTTGTCATTCAAAAGCATAAACATACAGCAGAGACTAAAACAAATTTTTTTCTCTCTTTTCTTATTGTAAAGAAATCACAACAGAATTTCATGGGAATTATGCAAAGCATATGCAATTCACAACAAAATTCAAATTATCCTCCCACAACCAAATTTTGCATTGTCCTCAATGCATAAACATGAGTGCCAAGTGAAGAGAAAGAAAGGTATCACATGAGTATTGTAGTGAATTAACATCAGCCGGAAGGGTTAGAAGCTTAAAAGTATTCAATGGAATGGTAATGAAAGGAAAAAAAATATAACTAGAATATGAATATGAAAATAAAAAGAAAATAAATGAATGAACTTCCCTTGGGTTGCCTCCCAAGTAGCGCCTTTGTTTATTGTCGTTGGCTCAACTCAATATTTCCTTCGTCAGCTTACATCTAGCAAGGATGGTGTCAATCTTCTTTGCAGTGCACTATGCTCATTGGATATAATCACGGGTGATGTTCATCCACCTTCATCAAATACATCCATGAGGTGACTAGAGGAAAGCTCAACATCAGGAGTGGGGGCCTGCAAGTTAGTATTTAATGCTGGTCCAAGAAACATATCCTCAAATACCTCCTGAGTGAGTACATCAATCATGTAAGTTTGATGACACTCGTCATCTTCCTCTGGCTGAAAATGTTGAAATCTAAGATCATGTTTCCAAAAGATAATTTCATTAGACCATTCTTGCAATTTATAAGAGCATTAGCTGTGGCAACAAAAAGTCTACCAAGAATAATAGGAATCTTAGAATCAACATTCATATCAACTTTTACATCCAAAACTAAGAAATCCACGGGGTAGTAAAATTTATCAATTTGTATTAATACATCCTCGACTACTCCCCTAGGTCTAATAGTGGACCTATCAGCTAATTACAGAGCTACAAATGTAGGGTTCAACTCACCCAAACCTAATGACAAGTAAATAGCATAAGACATGAGATTAACACTAGCCCCTAAATTCAGATGAGCTTGTGAAAACTCATGATTCCCGATGACATAAGACATAGTAGGACAACCAGGGTCCTTATACTTTGGCAATATCCTTTACTCAATTACAGCGCTTCCTTACTCGGTCAAGAAAGTGGTTTTCTTGACATTGTGTTTCCTCTTAATAATGTACAAGTCCTTAAGGACTTTAGCATATATAGGAACCTGAGAAATCATATGCAAGAGAGGTGAACAGATTTTTACTTACTTTAGGCGTTCTAAGATCTCACTATGTTGACCGATAGATTTCGGTGTAGGTTTAAGAGCTTGAGGGAAAGGGATTTTAACTGGATTTTCCACTACCTCCTCATTAGAGACACTCTCATTCGACTCACTAGACTCTTTTTTAGTTTCCCGAGATTTGGGGATTGGTTCTAAGACTTTCCTTGATCTTGTGGTTATGACATTTGCTTCTCTAAGATTGTTTTCCTTTGAACACGAGGTTTATGCCATGTATAGCCCTTTATGATTTGGTTGAGCTTAGGTTGGAAATTTCTCACGTTTTACTACTACTAAGGCATTGGTTAATTTAGACATATGATTTTTTATCTCAGTGTTTTCCTCAACTACTTGGGTAATCATAGCCTCAAATTTTTGGTTGGTTTTACTTTGTGCCTCTATAAGTATGGCATGTAGGATGTCTTCTAAAGAATTCCTAGAGGACATGGGTTGATAAGATGGTTTGGTGTAAGTTCTACTCGACTGAGCAGGATGTTGGTCTTCAAATTTCTAGCTGAAATTGGGGTGATTTCGCCACCCTAAGCTGTAGTTTTCAGAGAAAGGAGCACGTGGCTTGTTGTACATGCTTAAGGCATTGCAGTGTTCCTCATAAACTCTTTTCATCTCAACAAAAGTAGAACACTATTGCGCTAGATGATCAGTTCTACCACATATAAAACAAGGACAACAAGATTCAACAAGGGATATATTCGGTGTAGATTTGGAGTCCTTAGCACGTAAGGTTTCAATTTCTCTAGTTAGGGCTTCTACTTTTGCTCTAAGGCTATCCCCCTCTCTAAGATAATAGATACATGTGCTAGTGGAATTCCATGTGGTTCGTGACCTATTGGTACTCTCAGTAGTACTAGGTCCAGTCTAAGTATGAGCTTTTTCCGCTAGGTTATCTAGGTATTCTATAGCCTCATCAGGATCTTTTTGTAGAAATTCACCATTATACATCATCTCTACGAACTGACGTTCCCTAGATGTTAAGCCCTCATAGAAATAGCTCACGATATGCCAACTCTCATAACAATGGTGGGGACAAAGGACTTGTAGTTCTTTATATCTTCTCAAGTTTGGTATAAGGTCTCACTATCCTTTTGAGTGAATGATGAAATTTGCTTCTTAAGGGCACTAGCCTTATGGTGGGAAAAGTATTTATTAAAGAATGCTTGAGTCATTTTGGTCGAAGTCCCAATCGAACGTGGATTCAAGGAATACAACCAGCTTTTTGCTATTTCTTTNTTGGTATAAGGTCTCACTATCCTTTTGAGTGAATGATGAAATTTGCTTCTTAAGGGCACTAGCCTTATGGTGGGAAAAGTATTTATTAAAGAACGCTTGAGTCATTTTGGTCGAAGTCCCAATCGAACGTGGATTCAAGGAATACAACCAGCTTTTTGCTATTTCTTTAAGTGAAGATGGGAAAAATTTAAGCCTGACTGTGTCCGTTGTACCTTGTTGATTGTGGAAGGTTGCTACTATCTCCTCAAATTCCCTAGTGTGCACTATAGATTTTCATTTTTGAGTCCGTGAAAATTGGGAAGAAATTGATCATTTCCGGTTTAAAATCCATACGTGCATATTAGTTGGAAACATTATGCATGATGACGTGAATGTGTATGTGGGGTAAAGATAATCTTATAAAGTCCTAAAAGGCATATCACCATGTTCACTATCAGTAGTGGTATTGTGTAATGTGGTATTCGTGGCAACCTGTTGCCTCATATCTTGTAGACGTTGGATATGTGCTTCTCCTTCCTTGCTTGATATATATTGGTTCAAGAAGGCCTTTTTGAGATCCCACTAACTCCTAATACTACCAACTGGGATGTGGCTATACCATATCTCAATAGCTCCTAAAAGTGCAAAGTGGAAGGCTCTACACTTAAATGCAGGCGAGGCTCCTTTCAAGCTCATGTAGGTTTTGTAGTTGTTAAGATATTTTATCGGATCACCCTTTCCCTCATAACTAGGAATTTTTGGTGGTAAAAAGTGGTTGGGTACATTGGTATTTTTTAATTTTTGTGAAGATGGAAGACTCTCATCATTATCATCAAGTTCAAAAGATCTGCATGGACTATCTGAATCTTCTTCCTTAGTCGATAATGGGGCGGCTGTGATGTGACAACCTAGTTTCTCAAATTTGAAGCTGATTACACCCAAAGAATAACGTGGTAATTGTAGCACAGCTTTGGGGTGTCAATTCCACATAGAGATGGAAAAATACTCAAGGGTTTAACAAATTAATTTTTTTCGTGAATTGTTTGAAAATGATTTTGTTTTTGGAAATAAAATTTAAATATTAATGGATCAAGTAATGAAATTAAAATCAATGAGTTAAAACAGTGAAGCGTCGAAATTCCCTCAATTGGATCGGATCATTCAACGTCAATTATTCATTTTTTTATAAATCAATTATAGGCTTTTATCCCAACCCTCTAATCGGAAGATTTATCGTTAATAACCAATTTAATTCAAATGTAACCCAAGAATTTTCTCTAACAATTTTTCACAATTATTTGTTGAAATCAGATTGTAAATTGACCATATACATCAAGCATAAGACAGTAAATAATTACACCAATAAAATAAATGAAATTGAAAGTTAACAAGTATTTTGATCGTTCGATAAAAAATGATGACTAATGTCTATGAAAAATATAATAAAAGTTAAACCAATTTCAAAATAAACTTATGAAGAAAAAATCTAAACCTAGAATGTTTAAAAATAAA
Organism: Fraxinus cuspidata; assembly: GCA_903798385.1. NCBI lineage: Eukaryota > Viridiplantae > Streptophyta > Magnoliopsida > Lamiales > Oleaceae > Fraxinus > Fraxinus cuspidata. Next base: position 24,483 of record CAIGRP010062732.1, on the reverse strand, counting down.
AATAACAAATTGCATAAATAAAAGACGTGAAATTACTAAATCGAATGAGTTCCTCCATTGCTTCACCGAATTGTTTAGTTCTTCACGGAGTTCTTGAGCCAAACGATGAGAGAAAAGAGTATGGAGGCATTCAAAATATGTATTCTTCTATTAAGTATTTGTAGGGGTCAAAAATTGGATAAAAATCACGTCTAAATTGGTTTCCAAAAGAGTTCTAATTGAATAAGGAAAGTTGCTTTCGTGCGGGAATTTTTGTCTCCGCACAATAGTCATTATTTTGATCATAATTATTTCTCTCGATATCCAATTTAGGAAAGTGAGTTGAAAATATAGCTCAAAGGGCTACAACTTTGATAGCCATATATTTACAATTCAAATATTTACTATGTCAAAAATGAGTCTCAATTTTCGGCTAAAAATCTGAAATATATCTTAATTGATTTTGATAATATTTTGATCGTATTCCATTCCATTTTGAGTTTCAATTACATCCAATTTTCTCTTAGAAATCTTCAAAGTATCTTCTTGTTGTCCGAATCAACTATTGTGTATTTGCAATTTGGTCATCAAACTTTGGATTTACCATTTTTCGCTATTTTTACATTTTTTTTTCTCCAATTCTTCATACAAAGCCTATTGTCTTAAACCAATTAGATTCAAACTCTTTCAAATCCCCATTTAGCCTTTCGAACCAACTTTTGGATATTTACAATTTAGTCCCTGGACTTTCATTTTCTTTCACATTGGTCATTTTCACTTATTTCCTCAAATCTCCACAGTTTTCATCCATTTGCAACTAAATCAAAATATAAGGGTACTTAGTGCATTTAGATGTCAAATAATCGCATAAATACAAAGATAAGAGGAGAAAATCATGCTGTTTTGCACTCTTATCATCAGCAACCATTCTTTCTCGCTTATTTCTAGGTGGAGAGACCTCTTAGGGCTCATGACTTTGCCTGTGTCCCGGTGAAATTTGCATAGGATGTGGTTATTTGGGCTTATTTCTAGACATTAAAGGGCTAATTCCGTCAAACACACTGGATGACCTTTGGGGCCAACGCTCATATGCAAACTCTAGATGAAAATTTTCTTCTTGGGACAGGTCGTCTAGATACGTAATTAGTTGATGTGTCCACCTCAACTTCCCTTTCAATTGGGCTTGCCTCTCTCATTTGCCACTGAAAGTAAGCCCTTGACTTGTTTTTCTTCGTCTTGTTGGAAAGTATTTTGTTGAGGAATTTGATACCCAACTTATCCTTGCACTTGCATAAGTAACTATTGCATGGTAGTATTCTGATGGGCAATATTCCTCATGTTATGAGCCATCTCTTCGACCTCTCTTGCAATATGTGAAATAGTGCCACAACCTCGACGGTGTTGGTGATGGGGTCTTCAAATGTTGACATTAGTCTAGAGGGCAGAAATCTCATGTGGCCCCTTGTATGGGACCCATAATGGCTTGAACTCATAGTTTATAAACAATTTGTGTTTTGAGCAACACTCCATAGAACATTTGATCAGCACTTTCAGTTGTTCCTTCTTCAAATAAATCTGCTAATCTCAAATTTTTACCTCCAACGTGGCTAAAAAACCCCTAGCCTTCCGTGTCCACGTAAGCTTAATTCCTAGACAATTGGACAAACCGTTAGCCATATATGACTTCCACCGATGGTGGTAAAGTTGGCCGCGTATACTCCAACAGTCAAGTTAAATGTAGTAGTAGGTATGGGTGTAAGATTTGCTTTAGACATGAACCTCCAATATAAAAAAGGGGGTCGAATTTGGGGAAAACTATGATAATAACAGTAAAGATAGAGACGTTGTAGTTTTAAAGTTTAAACTTGCATTACTCTTCAAATGACACATTGTGTGAGCTTTTATAGTAAAATATGATGAATATTGGTCATATGATGAAGATATACGTGGCCTCATCCACACGGCTGAGGTTTCTTGTCCATCGAGTCAATCAATCATAAGCATTAAATGCTAATACCATCTTGTAACCCTTAACTCTGACAAAATGCCTAGACTTGACTTCAATTGGCTAGGTTCGCTGCAGCAATGAATTGTCACAACAATCACTTACTATAGATTGCATAAAAGATCTCTTATCGGGCCCCTTACAACATCTCCTGTCAATCTATACAGGAGTCGACTCCAGCCATATGGGTTCGGGTTTCCATACTGGTTTGATCTCTTCACGGAGTTCGACAAACTGCCTCCGGGCAGAATGATGTGAAGTACGGGTTCAGGTTCGAGTGCTACATAGTTATCTTCAGGCCTCGTCAGTTGTGCCGTAATAGTTCTTAAAACATTTATAATTTTCATGTCCTTAAACTTTATGGAATTTGCTAAATTACTCAAACTCAACTTCTCATAAGTAATAATTTTTAGATATTAATATTTTCACTCTGATAATATTTTTTCAACTAACAGGATAGTTATGCTAATTTGTAGTTAGGTTCCTCAACTTTTTAAAAATATGCTAATAGACATAAAAGCTTCTTAGTTTTCATACTCTATAAGAAACTTGGGTTTTACAAGTACAGCTAGGACAGATTCCGAAGGAACTTGAGACTTCCATCAAAGTGGCAAATGAGAGATCTCTTACTTACGGTTCGTGCTTCATTAATGGACGAAGTATTGGCCATCATTGAATTGCGTAACACTTACGGCAAGTGTCAAAGATTTTTGTTCTCCATTCATTATTCTTATTTCCAAAATTCATTAGTTTCTTATATTTTAATTGCCCATTTTACCCTACGCTATTAGTGGAATTGGTACTTCGCAAGGTATCTGCACTCGAAGAAAACCCTCACCTTATATTCTTTAAGTAATTTATTTTCATGAAGAAAATTGAAGAAATAATGCAGGTTCTCGATATGATTACATGTTTCATCTACATAGTCATAAGGTTTAGATGTTTAACATTAGAGTTAGTACAAATAATAGATTTTGATTTGCTCTGTGCATTGATGGGTGGTGACAGCTTATTGCCTAGAGTAGTGCACGGAGTAATGTTATAGTATAAGACATGTACATAGGGAATATGCATGAGTAATGTTGTGTTAGCAAAGATGATTTTTTGAACTCATACACACAGAAATGGATGTTAGAAGTGTTGAGAATTTACTTAATCATGCACAACAGAAATGAAAATATTTTTCAATTCCCACTACGAATCTGATTTGTGTTTAGATAGAAACTGTATTTAGAATAATAACTTTGATGAATTCAGCAAACTCCTTTGCTAATTTTCGAACTCGAATGATCAGGATTTGCAATCTAAGTTGTCCAGCCTCCAATGGTGATCCATACAGAGAACAAGAATGACGACTATGATTTTATTTTTTTGTGCTAGCAAGAATAATGAATTATTCCTTACAATTTTTAAGCCCTAGCAACCTATTAATACAAGTCCAAACAGCCTGGCCCTTCTCTTAAACTTTACCTGGTCTAATATTTAATTAATCAAATTAATTAAATCTGGTCCATGTGCCTATTAATAAGCAACTCAATTAATTAATTATCCAACACTTGCTAATTAATTAATTGATGAATCTCATTATTATAGTTCTCTTTTGTGTGTGACCCATTAGGTTCACAATCACGATATCTAACGACGTGAATTATTATTTTGATCTAATCAAAATCGTAAATTAAAACACCACTTCTAATTTATTACTAATTCACATTCGTTGTCTCATATTGACATCTAACAATATGTCATAGCAATACATGTGATGGGAAATGTTACATAGTGTGACAAAACCAAACTTATCTGTTTACCGTGAAACTATAATCATTTCATCAATATGATCTGATCAATTACAAGATATGGATATGTGTCAATCTTGTTTATCGGTCATATCTTTTATATCATTGTTAAGTCAATATTAGTCAAAAACTCATTTTCGACTTATGAGTTCACCTTGACCAATGATTTTTTTATCAACTTAACTAGATAAAATGTAGATCATAATTTATTACTATCTAAGAGTGACGAATCCTCTATTGATCATTCACAACCTACATATGATTTTTGACATTCTGAACGAACGACATAATCTCTGGAAACCGTCTTGTTGTAAGTTATAGTGGTTTCATAGACTGTCATCATATAATGCGCTATGATGACCTCAAGTCAAAGGACCAATTCCACTACCGAACGTTAGAGATTAACCGCGACACTTAGATAGTTATCAATGTGAAATCTCTCCAGTGAATCTTTAATGTTTTGTTCTATAACAAAACATCCACGTGTTTATTCAAGTGTCACTACACTTTAACTTGTGAGATCAACTACTTACTTCACAAGTAAGAAATATTACACGTGATGGTCTATCTGTAATAACGATATTCGTTATTACATACAATCATGGATGATTTAAGATTCAGTCATATATAATTTGTATCTCACAATCACCACTCCTTGTAATTTACAAATCATAAAAACTTGATTCTACGAATTCTATTATTTAATTTATTAATTAAATAATAGATCTCGCCATAAATATGCACTGATTATATATATATATATATATATATATGTCCAAAGTTGATTGGACCTATGGCATAACACTTACAAGAAGAAGCTCGTTAGAGTGGGGTCGATGCACTTCGACTAAATATGATTTCCGAGAAAAGAATACAATGATTTCAAGATATACATTACATATGAAGCTTGATAGAATGAAGGTTTGATGTTTCGATGGTGGGAATTGGTAGAAAGAATATTCACCATGTAGTACAATTAGATATCTTTTGTATGTTACTTATAAGTTGAGATGAGTTTTTAATCGATAGATAATGTGGCATTGGCCCCCAACGAAATCTCACGCGGAGTGTTGTAAAAGTTTGGGCCATTTTATTAATTTGGTTTTGAGCATGTTAATTATTGTAGTTAACTGAGTCCATAAGCCCATATCTAAAATAGTCATTTTAGAATAAGTCATTATCTAGAATAATCTAATATTTAGAATTGTCTTGTATTAGAGAGTATTTAGTGGATGTTAGCAGGTTGTTGTAAATATATTTATTTTGGTAGTTGAGTGGTATGTAGAAGAGTCCATTGAGTAATATAAATAGAGGTGTTCACTTGTTATTTGGAACACGCCAATTTAGAGATATAAATACAAGTACATTCTCTAGCCTCTTCAACCTCTCAAAGATTCTCCTAAAGTACTATTCAAATAAGTCGTCTCTGAAAAATTGGTATTAGACCAGAAGATCCTTTGAAGGAGTTGGCAAATTGTATGATTTCCTTTCAAGTTCCATTACTCGACAAGAGCAACTATAACAAATGGAGCATTAAAATAAAGGCATTGCTCGGGTCACAAGATCAATGAGAGATAGTAGATAAGGGATACAACGAGCCAAATGAAAAGGCTACTATAGCTCAAGGACAAAGGGGATTTAAGAAAGAGAGACAAGAAAGCTCTCTATTTGACCATCTATCAATCACTTGATGATGATAGATTTGAAAAATTTTCAAATGCAAGCACCTCCAAAGAAACTTGGGATAGGCTTCAAACGGCATAAAAAGGAGTTGATAAAGTCAAGAATGTTCTTCTTCAAACACTAAGGAGTGAATTTGAATCTCTATATATGAACGAATCTGAGTTTATTAAGAAATATATTTTCTAGAGTATTGACGATGGCTAATCAATTAAAAGAAAACGGTGAGAAATTGGACAACGTTAGAATTATGGAGAAAATTAGATGATCTTTGGATCCAAACTTTGAGCATATTGTAGTCACCAGTGAAGAAACTAAATATTTGGTGGCCATGACTACTAAGTAATCCAATAGGTCTTTTGAAGCACATGTGGAGAGACAAAGAATAAGCAAAGTCCTTTGGAGCAAGTACTTCAAACAAAACTCACATTGAAGGAAATAATAGAGGTGATTTCAATACTGAAAGAGGAATAGAATGCAATCATGGTCATGATCATGGTCGAGGAAGAAGAAGAGGAGAACGCATGAATTCCAACCATGAATTTATCTTCAAAAAGAGGTCGTGGAAGAGGTAACAATGCAAAGTGAACGTATGACAAATCTCAAGTCCAATGTTAGAATTGTCAAAAATCTCGACAGTAGACTTGGGAATTTAGAGATATTAATCAAGTTGAAGAAGAGGAAAATCTTGTAGATGGCACACAGAGGAAGAGATAGAATGAAAGTCAACACTTGGTACTTCAACACTGGTTCAGCAACCACGTGTGGAAATAAAAACATGTTCATGGATGAGTGGCTACATCACATTTGGAAATGAATCCAAATTTTAGATAAAAGGCAAAGGTGATATCTTTATACGCTTGAAGAATGAAAATCACCAATTTATTTCAAATGTTTATTATTTGCCTAACATAAAATTAATATTTTGAGCTTGGATTAGCTTTTAGATAAGGGCTATGACATTTATATGAAAGAAAAAGCCTTTTATTAAGAGATTGTTAAGGTACTAATGACTAATAATCGAATGTATTTGTAAAATATTTAAAATAATGTTACAATATGCTTATAGGCTTGTGTAAAAGATACACCATGGCTATGAAATCTGAGGGTTAGACATCTCAATTTTGGTGATTTGGAGTTGCTACAAGAAGAGAATGGGGAAATGATTGCCATTCATCAATTACCCGAATCAATTTTGTGAGGGATTCTACTTGAGAAGTATTCTTGAAAGAGGTTTCCAAAAGAAGCAAGCACAAGAATAAAGAAGCCACCTGAACTCATTCATCGTGACGTGTGCGGACTGATCCATCCTAGATTTCTCTGTAAGAGCAACTATTTCCTTCTATTTATTGACGATTTTAGTAAAAAGAACATTGGTTTATTTTCTAAAAAAATCCAAGGTAACAGTTGGGTAAATAATTCAGGAGTATTCAAACCACACTATTAATTTTGAAGTAATAAGAATCCATATATCAATATTGAGCTCATTTTGTATCTTGTAATTAAATATGTGACTTAGACCTAAGAAAAAGTAATTTTGAAATGGTAAAAACCAAATCAGACACGACCAAATAAAAACAAGGCTAAGGATTTTAGGAATTAAATATCTTGATTACCCAATTTTTTTGGCCACAATTATATGATTAGAATTTGGTTGACCAACGTTAAATTTAGAAACCTAATTCTACTAGTATACCATGTAAAAGTCTTCAACGGCCCATCTTAGGAGTGGGCGCGACCTAGTTCAGTCTAGTTCCAAAGGGAATCGATCCGAGTACCAACGAGAATCTTAGAAACGGAACCATTGATTTCATATCTAACTATAGAATTGAAACTGAACCAACTGATTTTGGTTAGGTCCGATATGATTTTTTTATTTTGAAATTTTATAAAAACAAAGTATAACACTATATGTCATATTAACAATAAATAAAAATAGAGTTGAAACCACTTATAATGCTTCTAATCAAATAATATAAAAATCAATTTAATACGACAATAAGCAAAAATACGCTCGAAGGCTCAAGATCAATAAATAAGGGCATAAAAATAAACAAACTATTAAGCACAATATAAACTGTAAATTCTACATAAAAATTTAATTCCTAAGAAAGTCCATACGATAGTATGTGTTTGTGTGTGTGTAATGTGTGTAGTATTTATAATCTTATTATCTTCAATAATCTTCAAGGAAAAGTTCTTAATTCTAATGATCGACCACTTTGAAAACAACAAGAAAATTGAATTCTTACGAAAGATTGAACTTAAAATACACTTTTTCTTATTGAGGTTGCATTAAATTATGAATTTTTGTAAAGTATTTATAAGACTATTTAGATTTAAACGTTGATTACGCATTAGATTTTGCTGTAAAATAAAGTAGAAGAATTGTATGAAAAGTGAGATTTTGGCGTGGAATAATTTTAGAGCCTAGTGTTCAAATATCTAGTGCATATTTCTATAATATACCAGAAAAAAAAAAAATTGGGAAAATTGAATTCATTATTAGTTCTTCAGGCAATACCAAGAATCTTACTGAAATCAATTAATTCTCGATGCATATTTCCAAAAGCGATCCATTTGATAAAGGAAACAAAGCCAAACAAATTGGTTCTATCCAATTTCGGTCTGATTCTACCGATTTCGAGAAATAATGCCCACCCCTAGCTCCACTATCCTAGTTATATAGAAACTCAATTGGATACTAGGTTATACTTTTACATATATCACATGGAGTCGAAATATCTACAAAGAAACAAAGGTCACAGCAGAGAGAGGTGGAGATGATGGAAAAAAAATATAAAAATGAATATTCACGCACAAAATTTTACCTTCCTTTTAGATTTACTTCAAGTTTTAAAACCTTTCAATTTCGAGAAATGATACTTAACATGCAAGTGTTTCGTTTTCTTATACTTTTATATATTAAAAGAAATATTCATGAATTACTAGTTGAAGTTTCGTTTATGCTTGATTCAAAATGTGAACTCTTTTGGGATCTTTATAGCGAAATGTGAACTCTTTTGGTATAAAAATAATATGAAAGTGACAAGAAATTTGTATATTTTTGTGTATATGAATGGTGTGAATTGCAATAGCTTTATAGCCTACAAAATACTTCTAAAATAGGAAGATTTCTAACCTAGTAATTTGGAATAGTGATGTCTATAAATAACAATATTTTACTAACATTCAGGAAACAAATTTATAATGTTACCAACATTCGCTGATTTACCTAATTGACTTATTCTATTTACACTAAAGATTCTTTTAACACTCCCTCTTAAGCTGGCTTTGAAGATATCTTCCATAATCAGCTTGCCAACTAAGATATCGAATCTCTTTTTAGGTAATCCTTTTGTAAGTATATCAACAATCTGATCATTGGTTCCAACGTTCGACATGCAAATTAGACCACACTCAATCTTTCCTTTGATGAAGTGTTTGTCAACTTCCACATATTTCGTCATATTATGACGAACGGGATTGTGAGCAATTGCAATGGCTACTTTCTTGTCACAGTAGACCTTTATTGGTAAAGAGTTGGAAACCTTCAATTTGTCCAATAGTATTCTAATTCACATGACTTCACAAATGCCTTGAGCAATGGATCTGTATTCAGCTTCAGCAATACTTTTAGCCACCACATTTTGTTTTTTGCTATGCCATGTGACAAGATTTCCACCGACAAATGTGCAATAACCTGAAATTGATCTTCCGTCTGTTGTACTCCCAGCCCAATCTGCATTGGCGTAGATTTCCACCTGTTGATATTGATCATTTGAAAACCCGCAAGTGTACAGGATCGTAGTCAAGTAATATAATAATGAATAAAGTGTCGAACTTACGAGGACTACGTGTTTGACAAAGTTAAAATTAGATGCAATTTTAGTCGAATAGCAAAGAAATTTTATGATTTTTTCTATACTAATACCTAAATTATTGATTAAACTAATGAAAGTAAGTAAATGTGTTTTTCAAATGTGAGATGCATTGCTAAGATGTCGAATCTCTCTTATCATCCATTTTTAGTGTAACAATTAAAGTGACAATTTGAAATCATTCATATTGGTCAATATTCTTAATTTAATTGAAAGACTCTCTCGATAGCGATCAAATCTTTCATGTGACCTTTCTATTTCTGGATGAAAGATGCAAATATGATAAATGTATTAGTAAGTACTAGAACACCTATTGAAACTGTATAAAGCATAGAGGTATATCTCTATCCTCTATCGAACCTTACAATATTTATTATAATGTGCTTAGACCCTATTGTCTCTCTCGATAACAATAAAATTCACTAACAATTCAATTGGTGATCAAACAATTTAAAATAACGATAAAAACGATAATAAAAATCCACAAATCAAAGTTAACAAAATTAATTAAAAACTAAAAATATTATAATAAGGGTTCATCTCATTCTAGCAATGTATAAAATTAGCCTAATATATTGAAATTACAAGAAATAATATTTAAATAAAAAGATATAATCCGGATTTTTAATAAATTGAAAAGATGGAGATAAATCTTGAATCTATTCAATGGTTTCTTGATGAATCTCCACATGCGCCTTTTCTTCTTTGTCTAAAAATCAAATTTGAATCTTCACTTGATTGAATTCTTGCAAGCTCTCTTCAATTTTCTCACAAAAATATGAATTTTCCTCGTTTGATGATAATAATTAATGAATATTGGAGTATAATATGTATATGAGAGGTCTCCAATACGTATTCTGATGTTAGATATTTGTAGCAGTCGAATATTGGTGGAAAATCACATTCAAATTGACTTCCAAAAGAGTTTTAATCGAAAAATGAAAGTTGCTTTCGCGAGCGGATTTTTTTATCTCTGTACAATAATCAGTATTTGGATTATAACATTTTCTCTCGATATCCAATTGAGGCAATTCAAATTACGTTGGAAACATAACGCAACGGGCTATACGTTTGAAAGAAATAGAATTTTCCCAATTCGGATGTGTACTATGCCAAAAATGGGTCTTAATCTTTGACTAAAAATCTAGAATATAAGTTGTATGATTGAAAATTGATTTTGATAATATTTCGATCATATTCCATTCCCTTTTTAAGTTCTAATTCCATCAAATTGTCTCCTAGTAATCTTTGAAGTATCGTCTGGTGGTCCGAATCAACTATTAAATATTTTCAATTTGGTCCTCAAACTTTGAATTTTGCCCATTTTCACCAATTTTTGTTTCTTTCATTTGATTCCTCGTTCAACCATAGAATTTTACTTATATAACATAAAATACAATAATTTAGGATATTTTGTCAGAAAAACTATCAAATATCTCTATTTTAGACCCCAAATAAGTGTATAAAATACACTTATAAAATATCCCCAAACTTAAACATTTGTTTGTTCTCAAACAAAATTATAACCTAAATAACAACAAACACACAAGCATGTAAAAGTATTTGGTTAGACAATCTATCTGTTTATCTTAGTATTTGAGACTACAGTACTAAATTTACAAACTGTTTCAAAATCACAATATCAAACCAATATTCACTCTTCTAATGCAAAACTGACGTTTGTGTGTGAAGAATTCAGTTGACAATCATGAATTTAAAAGTTGCTTCAATTACAGACCCTCTGTGGTCAATGATGTCATTTCACCTCTCGTATGATTCGCATATCCCAAACTTGTTCATTTTTCACTATTTTCCCAGTGTGTAATTTAAGGTTGAATTTTTCATTACTATTGTCACCCTCTTTAGTTCAAATAGACTCTACTAATTGTAAATCAACACATCAATAAATAAGGATTCTCTAATTTTTTATTGCTTCGACCTCTAGGACCCATTTTAAGTTAACTTTATCAAAAGTCGAATTCCCTCAAACAAGTGTTTGGAGCTTAATCAAGGCATTTAATGTTTTTTTTTTCATGCACTTGCTTTCTCTGATTTTCAAAAGTATTTTTCTTTTTGCATTATCTCCCTTAAATTTTCTAAATGACATATATAATAGGCTTTAGACCGATAACTCTCAAGTCAGATGACTTTAGGACAGTTTGAATTGAATATTTGAGTCTGAACCAATCTTCGTGTTTCTTGCCTCCTTCTATACTCCAAAATCTATTAAAATGTGTTGTAATGAGTGAGACCACTTCTGGATGGTCCTAGGTCTTTAGAAAACATTCCAAAATTTGTTTCCATAAGAGTTGAAATCATATAAGGAAATTAAATTTTTTTTCCTGGGAAAATACACTATGCTATTGCATAGTACATTTTCAAGTTATAGCATAGTTCAACCAATTTCAACTCCGGAAGACCCTGCATCACACCATGCGACCGCATGACTAAAAGAACTATGCTATAGCATAGTTCAAGTAGAATTTCAATCTTTGCATTTTGGTCCTCGAACTTCATTTTCTCGTTTCTTGATCTCTTTTCTCACTTCTTTTTCTTCCAGTACTTCATGTCTTCATTAAATTGTTCGACTCTTTCACATCTTAGTTTATTCTTCGGGGTCATCTTTCAGCTATTTGTGCTTTGGTCCCTGAACTTTGATTTTGTTCCATGTTAGTTTTTTTTCGCTTGTTTTTTCCTAAATTCCAACATATCCATCAATGTTATCCTACAAAACATAATGTTTTATAGAATTAAGTCATATTCCAATATAGTTGCCAACAACTATCCATGTTTTGTGATCTAAATAAATGTGTAAAACGCACTTATCATACTAGTTCAAAATTGCTCTCGACATGTGCATATGTATGTTTTAAGGTCTTTGTTTATAAATATTTGATATTTGGTAATGTCCTTTAGTTTCAATAGTGTCAACTACCGATGACAACTAAAAAACATTAAATATTATGCTCATTGAAATGCAAGATCGTGTGATTCAATAAATTGAACTTATTAAGTGTAACCACCTAAATTGTAGATAGCATCATTCTAATGTAAAAGGTTGATTGAAAAAATTAAAAAATAAGTTTCCAAATTCAAATCTTTGCAACGTGTTTACAATGTCACTTTTCATGTATGAAATATAAAATAGAAAATCTAGCTATTGCTAAATATGAAATTGATGACATGAATTTATTTTTGCCACTTGTTCATTTCAGTGCAATATCTACTAGTGTTAGGAACTAGATCAATTTCCAAATTTACATCCGCATCCCCCTTAATGAGAAAATATCAAGAAGACTGAAAGATAAAAATATAGGAGAATAACAACTCAATGATTTACATTAAAACTCCAAAGCAAGAGAAAAAAAAAATCAAAGAGATTTTTCACTATATAAAAATTGTTAAAATCATAAAATATTTTATACAAACAATTACGATAAATGATCTATCATTAAATTGTACTACACTCAAAACGAATTTACTCTTTGAAAAACATCACAGAGAACTTTGAATGCACGCTTAGATTTTTTATCTTTCAGTACGTTTTGGCAATGAGCAAGAACCTCTATGTAATACTGATTCTTACCCGACAATTTGCATAATTTTTTCATGCAAATCTTACCAATTTCAACAAAGGGTTGTGAGAGGCTGTAAATGCATGCAGAGTCTTCCAATTGCAGCAAAATAACTATTCGTTTGGTGACTAAAATTGTTCTTTATTGCCCATTAGTGGTGTTAAACCGATGGGCCCAACATGGGCCACCCGGAACCAGCAAAGTTAAAATGGCCCGCAAGCCAACTCGAGGATCACGTGAGCCGATTCACGGGCCCATAGACCCGTCAAATCCGTTGAAAAAAAAATTATATTAATTAAAAAATTGGAAAAAAAAAAATTCATGTTAGGCTGTCACAGCCTTTAGAATAGGCTTTCATAGTCTATTTTTCAATTTTTCAATTTTTTATAAATAAAATAAGGTTATTTCATATTCATTTTGTAATTTTTAGTGATTAAAAATTAATATTGATTTCTTTATTTTTATATTGACCAGTGCAGATCGATCCTTGAGCCTATATATTTTCTACAAGCCAGATAAGGATTGGCCCATTAATCGTTCAGGCCGATTCCAAAACAGGATCGAGTCGCATCAGTTCCTTACCTAGACGGGCTTATTTGAACCGGCTCATCCATTTTTACACGTCTATTGTCCGTCATTTAACTTATTTTGACTGTTGACGACCCAATTTCGCTAAGTTTTAAAAGTAACGAGATTCCTTGCAACTTTATCAAACCATGTTTCTTTAAGCCAATCTCTCCTAACATGTCCTTTAAGTTGGTTGAGAACATGTCTCAACCACGTGAACTATTATTCCCTTAATTTATACTCAATTTAAATAACTTACTATGTGAAAAGATGAAAAAGTAGTCTTATAAGAGCATGGCATATCTTAAATTATAGTTTAAGCTAGATAAACGTATTTTTATCTGCATATCTCAAATGTTGGCTAGTGCATATTCAAATATCCGACTATTATTTGTTGAATCCAGAAGAAGTTCCAAAAATAAAAACAAGAAAGCAAAACTATCACTATGACATGTATTTACTACACAATTTTACTACATATACTCAAAACATATCGTACACATGCAATGATCTACAATATTTGATATTGACCCTATTACCATAAAAAGAACAATATCAACTTACTGGCATATCATAAATACCACAATTGGGGTATAAGAACACATATTGAAATGGAAGTATGGACTAGAAAAATAACATTGAGGACATATTTAATATGCTAAACTAGATAAGAGTAGACAAGATTAAAACACTTGAAGAAAATTCGGCAATCGTCTTACTAAAATTCTAGTTTTGTCAAAACTGAATAAAAAAACCTATAGGTCTAAAAACACTCAATAAAAAAAAATGTAATATCAACAATGGTGTGCATGATACCAGCTTGTTCATGAAAATGAATATCAATTGGGCAAGACCAACAATAACAAAAAGTTAAAAAACTATGTTTGTACTAAAGATAGCAAAGCATTTGTACCCTCATACATAAAAAAGATTGCGGTTAATGTCTGTCACGCGACTTGTTTCCAGCTCATACTACTAAATTTTCAACATTCGAAAGCATCAATTCATTTTCCAAAAAACAATCAATAACAGGGAAAAAAAATAAATAAATAAATAAAAAATAGCAGCAACAGCAATCCTTGTTCCTCAAAATGACAATAGACTAATCTTATTCCTGGTTGGTCGAGTCGTCTCCATAAATCTTTCTTTGTCACTCCATTAATCCAATGTTGCACATTATGAAAAACCAAAACCGAATAAAATCAAACCTACGCAGCAGCACTATTATCCTTGGTTCTCAAAAACTATATGCAAGTATAAGAAAAAGGGGACACGTACAAAATCAGCAGTTGATGCAATTCCTGGATAAGTGACACGATGAGAAGTACATAAAGAACCACCTTCAGGCTTCAGCAAGCTAATAAGCACCAGAGTTGCACCAGCTTCAGAATATATACCCATTACCATGCATGATGCAACACACTGACTGAACCCCCTCAATATACGATACAACCGATCATGAAGTCGGTCAATTATAGTGAAAGAAAACACTGGGCCATTGGAAAAACTTCAAAGCTTACGTGCTTTATTTGGACTCGTGAAGCTAAACCTCTATTCGAGCACCTATCTTTGAACTTTATCTGGGGAACAAAAAATGGAATTAGCAGTCATTTGTCCAAATCTGTTACGGAGTGGTCCTGATTCGTCATCATCACTGTCAATATTACTTGTAGCAGTCCTATTCTGATAACCTCTGCGCCGGAGAAGAAAAATGTTGTAGTAATAGCTCACCAAAGATTCCCTGCCTTTCCGAGGAAAACATTTGAAAAGCTCATCCCAGAAATATGTGTAGGAAGATGAAATTTTCACCTTTACTATATCGCAAAATTTGTTTTCTTCTTCTTTTGTCCAAGAGAGTGCAACTTCCTCACCCATGCCATCAAATTTCCATCGATAAAAAGCAGAGCCTGCCTCAAGCTTCACCCTCATCCTTTTCTCGCTAACATGGAACCTCACACATTGAACAGAGCCCGGGAACTGGCAGCCACAAGATTCTTGTCTGCCCTCTCCAATACGATCCCTCTCAATTAAAGTTTTCTTTACTGCTCCTTGTTCCAATGGCCAAACTTTGGTACCTACCCATTTAGAATCACTGTTGTAAGCCTCTCCACAAAATTCTGGTAATCCTGCTTGAAAAAGTGGACCTATTGGAATTCGCTTCCGGCGAAGATAGTTGCCCAAGTAGTTAATAGAATCTGCTGTGGAAAGAGACTGTTTATCAGCATGATCATCACTCTGAAAACCTGAAGATGACGATTCTGAACCAATGCAGTCCCATAACTTGCTAGAAGAATCCATTGACGAAATGAACCTCTGACTGCATCTTAATCTTTCAGACCCATTTTGATCGTCGTAAAAACTCGGATGCATCTTTTGCTTCTTCTGCATGTCATTAGAATTGTTTGAATCAGTGATCCCAGGATACATCTTCGACAAGTTTGATCATAAAGAAGAAAGATGATATATATTACACGTGGCAAGAATTGAATATATAATTAACATTAAAAAACAAAAAAACTATCAAGCTATAAGCCGACTACAGTTGGACAAATAAGTGACACTACCTACCACTATAAAACCTAGATTTGAATCTTTGGATGATCATAAAGGACAATATATTTAAATACTTCTCCTGCAGATAAAAACACAATGGGTTTTTTGGGAAAAAGATAGCATGCCTCGATTGCAGAGAAGCAAATATCAAAACAGCTGATACATAAATAATAGAATAGCATCGCCAATTATTTTTATTAAATGAGTTTATAGAAGAACTCTGTTACAAGGAAAAAATATCACACTTCTCCCTAGTGTTTCAATTGTCTGGCATGGTCTCAAGAAATCCATGAGGCTGAACCCAATACCTCATAAATTTTGTTTTGTAGTCAGTTTTCACCTAGTCACGCATTGTTGAAGCATGTTGCTGCTTTGATTCCATGGAATGACAACCCAAGATTCACTTACACCCTAAAGTTCAGAGAATATGAAGGGAACTTACACACTGTAAATCATAGTACCATAAAGCTTTTCTTTTTATAAGTTCAGCATTCAGGCTAAGATCTTGGATCCAATGAGCATCCAACATTATAACAGAACATGCACAATGTTAGCTCCATGTGTTCAAGAAAAAACACTTAAACTCGGAGACCCTTTGGAATCTGGTTCATATGGAGAAATATTACAATCATTGAGAGATTAATCAAGACACTTAGCATTTTCCATTTGCACATTCATCAGCAAAAGCTGGTATAGAAAAAGGATAAATATTCCTTAAGCATTATCTCCAGCATAGCTGTAATTCATTCCTTATTGGAATTGAAACTTCGAGAAATAAGAGAGAGAAGATGAACTCCCTCACTAGATAATTTATTGATGATCTCAAACTAAAGTATAAATGGGATATTCAATGTCAAATCAAACTATCATTATTAGGATATACACGTTTTAGTATAATCGATCTGATTTAATAGGTTGACTTAATCTGAAATAATTGTAGGCATATTTCAGGAATATAAATAATCAAGTGTGAGCCATCTACTTGATATCAGATATTACCATAATCTAACATTCAAATTCACACTACAATTAAAAAGGCACCTACCTATTTAAGCCGCAAGTACTAGGATCCTTTCCTTAAATATATAATATCTCAAAACAAATGTTGACTTCTCCACTTCACACCCACAATGCCAAACTCTTGACCAAGAATGAAATTTTTACCATGATAAACTGGCACAGTTAATCATTTATAGTTCAATTTGTAACTCAAAATATGGTAGCTAATTAAACTGTTTTAGTTGCAATTAAATTTTAGTTATCTCAAATGTACATAGAAATTACGTTGATAAAACTGGAAAACCAAGTTCATTAATTATCAGTAGCAATATAGCCATCAACTTTTTTCTCCTGATAGATTTGAAAAAATAAATTGTCAAGTAGAGCACTAATCATAAAAGCAATTTAATGTTTAAACAAAGAGCAGAAGATTCAATATATCAATAAATACAAAATTCCAATAAGCCGTTGAAGACAATTTAAATAAATAAGTTTTTCCTCTCTAAAAAGCTTAAGCTTTTAGCTTGGTTCAACATGGTAACACAACGAAATATCTTGAATATAAGACTAGCTATCACCCATTTATGAGAATTGTGTATAAAGCCGTTAATGAACAAATGAACCTGGCCTACACGAGGAGGTACATTGAAGACATAACTAAATGAATAAGTTCAGCTTGACTCTAAAAAAGATCAAGTTTAAGATGAGGTAGTTCAACATAAACAACCAGTGGATTAAGTGCTAATTTCTATCTTAAACATCAAGAAGCAACTCAATACTTAAATGGAATAGCATAAAATAGAAGATGGCTGCCAAAGTAGGGAAATAAGAAAGAAACTCTCTCAATTAGATCAAATACGAAGTAAACCAAAAGAAGTTATAACTTGACAGGACAGAAATCCTTGAAGCCATAGCAAACACCATAGTAAATTAAGGCAGCCATGCACATCTTTTTGCAGTATATCACATTGCAAAAGGCTAACAGCGGCATTGTCTAGTAGCAGTTATCCAAACATTTATCCGGTTGGTATCAGACTGAATAGATCATAACACAACACAATTGAATGGCAATAGATTCAGGTAAGACAAACGGTACTATTACTAAATAGAACAAAACAATAAATGACCGAATCTCTCTAGGGTTTTGAACATGTTACGTATATACCATTCATATACAGACAGGAGTGAGAAGCATGTTCACCTGCCAAATGGAATGTTGAGAACTTGAACCAATGTTCCTTTTCAAAAGCATCACCTCACGAACCGAGAGAATCTGCTTCCATAACTGCTCGCTATCATGATACTTCCACTTATGCTTTTCAGGCAACGACCCGATTTCAGGATTACAGGGATCCTTTGCAACCTTACCTATCCAATTCAGCATGCTCGAGTAGCACTCTCGCTTCCTCTTTCTACCATCAACGCCACCTTTCTTTTCAACAAAATTTTCAATACCACCTCCTTTAACTTTGTTGTTAAGAATCCTCTTCTCCTCGACTTTCTCATTAATCACTTCCTCCCCTTTCTTAACTCTTCCATTTGATTCCACAAAGCCTCTATCCTTAAATAAGCTTTCACTACCTTCATTTTCAAAACCAAATGAATCTATTTTAATCTCTTCATTCATAAACTCCCCATCTTCCTTCTTTTTATCCATGATGCCCAACAAAAACACCTTTAAATCTGACTTCAAGTCCATAGAAAGCCCACATAAACTTAAGTCCCTCTCTTTAACCCCCGTCTTCACCTCTTGCTTAACTAAAACACTTTCCCTTAACCATTGATCCAATTTACGCAAGTACCTATTATAAACCAACTTTAAAGCGACACCAATACTTGATTTGAACCCACATTCTTTGGCAGCTAAACCCCACGACCCATTCGTCGACACACTCTCATACCCACCCCTCTGCCTCACAACAAAGAAAAGCTTGAACAGATCAACTTCCTGCCCATCAAAAATCAATCGAGACAATGGTTTAAATTTCGAACCACCAGAAACTTCTTTAAGAAAACCCTCGAGAAGGTCATTGAATAGGCACTTAAGTTCCTTATCAGTGTTCTTTTCGCCGTTTTCTTCAATATTAGCGAAATTCTTCAAGCAGGGCTCCGTTTTCTGAACTTTCTGAGTATTGAAGCTTCCAACACGAGACCCGGAAACTTTCTTGGACCATCCTGTCATTATTCTGTGTATTCAAATCCTAACAACAATGCATTACTTCATATGTAAATATACAGTAAGAGTGCAAATGTAGGTACAATGGGAAGCACAAACAATTAGAAAAATGATATTTCGGAGGGATAACTTTTGATATATGGTTCTTGATTCTTTAGAGATAAAAATTTATGCAGCCTCGTATGAAAAATAATTTCAAAATTTTCAAGTGCCGCTCTTTCTCTCTCCACGGAGGGGGGACAAAGCACCAGAGAGAGAGAGAAAACATGGGCAAAAATGAAAACATCATGGGTAGTGTGGGGTGTATTGGGAAAAGGGAGAGACGTACATACCAGATATTGGATTTTCAAGGGTAGTAGTAGCCCAAAGGACTTTTGGGGATGAGTCTTCTAATCCCTTTCTTGATGTCAAATTGAAATTATTGACCTTTGTTTTTCTCCTAATTTTGGCCTTTAGTTTTCTCAAAACACAAAAAAAACTTCAATTTGATCAAATATAATAACTCAATTGCGGTAGAGGCTGGGGGTGAGTGGGGTGAAGGTGGAGGAATATTTTAGGGCATAAAGGGAGTAGAGAACTAAAGATTTCACAATGAAAAGAGGGTATGGAGAGGTTGAGTGTGTTTTAAGGTTTGTGAAAGAGGAGTTTGTGGGATTATTTATAGTTGGAATTATTGGTTAACTATGGCTTGTTGACTAGGGTGTTGAGTTGGGAAAGTATTGGGAAGAGGGTATTTTTGTAAAATATTATTATAATCGTACATATTTTATTGTTGACTTGAACATTCAATTAAACAAGATATGAAAGGAAAAGTGTGTTTGTAAAAAGACAGTTCTATATTAGGCCATGTAATAGTTGTAAATCAAGGTTTTATTATCTTAAGTATTGGGTTGGATTAGGGTTGCAATGATGGTATTTTTGGACAACACAATTGGTTTAGGTTAAGAAATAGATCTTTGACTTTGTAGGTTAGGCTTGGAAAAAGGGTATTTTTGTAAAAATGCAAACTATGGGTTTAATAAAACAAAATATTATCTAAGAAGTTTTTTAAATTCTATTATGATTATATCAAAGACATTTTTCACGTTTAGAAAATTATACTATCGTTCCTTGTATCTACAAGGGTGTCATCATTTGAGATTTTGATGAATTTTAAAATTTCTATTAAATTCAAGTTTTCGTAATTGAGATTTTAACGAATATTGATAAAATTCATTAAAATTTTAGTTGGGGATTGAGATTTTAACGAACAACTAAAATTTTAATGAATTTCAAATGAAATCCTTTAAAATCCAAATTTCCTTGTAGATTTATTAAGATATTAATAAATGGATTTTAAGAAATTTGAATGGATTTCAAATTTAAAATAGATATAATGAACTCTTTGAAATTTCATTATTTTTAATGAGATTCTTATGAATTTTATGAAAATCTATTCAAATCCACGAAATTTATTAAAATTTACAATATTTTAAAACTTATCAAAATTTCAGTTGAGAACATCACATTAGTTTAAAGTATCATGTACATTCCTAATCACTTTTTAAACCATATATCATGTAAAATGAGGATGATATACTTAAAATATTCTAGGGAATAAAGATAAAATTTTCACAATTAGTTGTAATTTAATTTGTACCCTTTAATAATAAATTAATACATAAAAACTTTGTGAATAGACAATTCTCAATATGTAAGTCATTGGAAATTTAAACCTAAAATTTGTTGAAGAATTTGTTAATAATTGAATAAAGTTTTTAAATTAATTATATTGATCATGTAAACACAGATATTAATAAATGAAAACTTATAATAAAATTCATATTTATAAACTAAAATAAGATGTAAATCATAAAATTACACATGCAAACTTATTAATTATATTATATTTATAAACTAAAACAAGATGTAAAATATAAACATATACTTTTAACCATTCAAATAAAATTTAGCTAAAAAGCATAAATTAGTTCATTAAAACATTATATATTTTCAAAAATTATTATTATTATGTCAATATGATATATTAATCATTTCAAATAACATCAAAATATCCCAAATTGTCATTTGATATTTAATTCTAGATATATAATCTAATACAGTACATAATCATGATTAATAGTTTCTTACTACAATTGTGATTTATATTTTCTAGTTTTCTTTTCTAACTCTAATAAATTTTATCTTTTTATTCTTATTTCTTGTTTAGAATATGATTTTTTTTTCTTTATTGATTAGAATCAGATTTCTAATTAGATTGTGATTTTGTTCGTTTCTTTATTTCAGTTTCTTGTTGCTAGTAGAAGTAGGAAATAATTTTGTTTTTGAATATAGATACATTGTATACTTTTTGATAACAATCAATTATTATTTAATATACAAAAGATATAATTGTTCAAATATCATTCTTATTTATTATATAATACTTATTACAGATTTTCATAACGCTTCCGTACTCAAATTGGTATCAAAGCAAGGCAATTACCTCAATCTAATGGTTGATGGTGGTCTTAGTAGCAGTCGAACCATCGACGACAAATGGAGGCTCGACAAACTCGAACAACGAATCAACAGATAGATGAAACCCTTCATAACATCACACAAATGCTAACTACGTTGAGCCTTGAAAGGAATCGCAAACCCATGAAAAAGCAAGCTCACAAGAATTTGCAGACTTAAGTTGCTATAAATGTTAGTTGCTCCAACAAACTTAGAACACAACAACAAGTGGCTAGAGAGTTTCCTCGAATCCTAGCTAAGTTTGAATACACGCAAATTATTAATGATACTGCGAAAGTTTATCGACAAGATATAAAAGAGTCCAATTTAAAATACAAGAAAATTTTTAAAACATGATGCACCATCAACAATGAAGTGTGTAACGTGATAATAATTAATAAGAGTAGTGAAAATTGGTGTCCAAAGTATTGGTGAAAACTATAAATTTTAAAACTGAAAAATATGTATCTTGCTATCAAGTTTCACAAGTGTAAAAATTTCACAATATGGAGGTATGTAAAATTTCATTTTCTGCTCTAAAGTACTACAAATATGAGATTATATGTAACGTGGTAGAGATTAATGATTCATGTAGATGTACTTTGATGACAACCACTGTACTATGATGTAGAAGCCACTTAATAGGTCGATATAATATGTATGTGTTTAGGTGGTACAATAAGAATATTGTTTTGGTAACATGTGTTGAGCGATTTGTGAGTACTAGTGTAAATAGAGATAAAAAGATCCATAAGGCAGATGATGAGGTTAAAAAAGATGTAATTCAAGATGATCAAGATTTTACTGTTAATGATACTACAATAGAAAAAGAAAAGCATTTGCAAATTTAGAACTTGAAACCCAATGATCTCCTGTATATGAAAGTTGACAATGAAAGTAAGCGTAAAGGTGAAAAATGCTTCGACGGAATTACAGTTGAAAATCCCAAGATCGAGCTGCACTCCAAAGATGAACAAGTTGAAAATCAGAGTGTCCAACATGAGAGGAATAAATTAAACTTTTCAGTCACGAATGAGTCAAAAGTGAAAATTGTCAAATTGAGAATAAATTTTTTATCAACCTTTTATACAGCTTTAGTGTCAAAAAATTGCATAAGAATAAGGAAAACATGGACAATAAAGATTTGAGTCCGCATACCGGTTCTTTTGTGTTGAAGAAAGTATCACTAAACATAATAGCAAAAGATGAAAAGTATGAAGAATTGAAAATATCACCACTAGTCAATGCCGAAAGCGAACTCAAAGATGAGAAATCAAATCGTACTCCTTTTATGAAGGAATGTTATGTATAAACTATCCGTGAATAAAATATAACAAGTATGATAGGAACAAAGTTGACTTTAAAGAATTCACATCAAGAAATTGAAATTTTTTCAATATTAGTATTGACAGAAATTTTTGAATATTTTCCCCCCGATTGATTTATTTTTTTTTTCAAGAAAACTCGAGGACGAGTTTTATTCAAATTGAGATGATTGATATAGTATATAATCATGATAAGTAGTTTCCTACTACAATTGTGATTTATCTTTTCTAGTTCTAACATATTTTATCTTTTTTAATCTTATTTTTTGTTTATAATATGATTTTTAATTAGATAGTGATTTTATTAGTTTCCTATTTTTAGTAGAAGTAGGAAATAATTTTATCTTTAAATATAGAGGCATTGTATATTTTTTTATAACAAATTCAATATATATATAATACATGATTGTTCAAATATCATTTTATTTATTACATAATTCTTATTACAAAAATTTCATAACACTTCCGCACCATAATCCATCTAAAATGTATGTACAAAAAACTAACACAACTTATAAGTAAAATAAGATAATCTTATGTGATTTAGATTTGAACTTTTTCAAACAAGCTCTACATAATGTGTTAATTTATATTCTTATAGTTTATTTTGAACAAATTAATCACAATTAACTTGAAAGTTTTCATCTTTTTCTTCATAGGGGCATTTTAGGTATCTAAAAATTATTTTAGAATATATATAAAATAGTTAAAACATATGTGATGCTCAAAATTAGAAATCACGAAGGTTGGTGCAATTTTTTTAAACAAGAGGGATGTCTCTAGTATTCACATACCAAGGGTTAAGATATGGTATATTTGGTAGGTGTCTTTAACTCTCAATGGATTTTTGAGATTTATGATTTCTCGTAATTTTATCAATTTGAATATAATTTTGTAGAATTGATAAGATTTCAATGGATTTGATTGATTTTAAAGGATTTCTTACTATTACGATAATATATGATATAACTTTTTAGCAGATCACCCAAATAAAAAGAAAAAAGAAAAAGAAGAAAAATTCAATATTCATAATTTTACCTTTTATTATAAAAAATGGTTATGGCGCACCCTCCCTCGACAATTGCCTCTATTGTGAAAATCCTTCTAGATGGTCTAAACCTAGCGAAACAACAGTTATCGTCCAATTCCTTTAGTTTAGGCATTAAATCCACTTAACAGATCGAGTTTAAAAAGAGATAATTGTAGTTGCGATTTTAAACCTTTCATTTTTTGCTAATAATACTCAACATTTTCATTTGTGCCACCCACGGTTCTAAATCTTTTATTTCGTTGCAATAGAATGATAAATTGACAGAATCCATCGATTTCACCATTAATTAACCAAAAAAATAAAAATTTGGTCTCTTTTGACCAATTTTAATTAATTTAAAAGGGCGGAAATTGTGAGTTTAGAATTCTTACATAAAATAATTAAATAAATTAAATAA
>CAIGRP010062727.1:0-48542 GCA_903798385.1 Fraxinus cuspidata | reverse complement strand
TACGATTTTTGGTAGCATCAACAATCATTTTCCTCAATTTCATCGGGTCATCAACTCTAAAGCAATTTTCCTGACTGACTAGTGGCTTGAGTGAATTATATACACTGAATATGGCTTTGTCATTCTGCACCTTCAAGATTAGCTCATATTTCTCCACATTAATTAGAACTTGAGTTGTTGCGAGAAAAATGTTGACCCAAAATCACATGCATATCATAGTCTTCCTCAATGTCAAGAATGATGAAATCCTTTGTCCACTTTAATGAGTACATTCTTAACCAAATCTCGAGGGTGCTTGGTTGATTAGTCAACTAGTTTTAGAGATACCATAGTTGGCTTCACTTTCCCGAAAACAAGATTGCACCCTAGTGGTGGTCGTTTTGCGATCAAGATTGCTAATTCTTATTCAGTCATTTTTTTTTAAATTTAAGTTTTCTATGATGGTGGTGTTGACGCTGTTGCTGCGTGATTGTTTTGTTGATGTAGTGTTTGACTACGAGAGGATTGGATTATGATGGGTGGGGTCGGTATTGATGGTGGGTGGGCGAGTTTGGTTGGAGAAGATAATTTTTATTTTTAATTTCTTTTGACCATTAAATTTTGAAAAATGTTTTCTATTGCTCGCTGAACTTTGAAGTGGTCGAGTTTTGACCACCAAACTTTGAGATAGTCGAATTTGACTACTAAACTTTGAAAAATGTCTTCTATTGCGTACTATAAATTTGGATTTAATTAAGCCTCCATTTCTCTCTTTCAAACAAAAAATCTTTAATTTTCATACTCATTTTTAACCACATTTATAAAATAAAATATTTTAAACGTAAACTCAAAATTTTTCCCAACTAAAAATCACACATTCTCAAAAAAAAAAAAAAATCACCATTTAAAACTTCATTTTTTAAAATAATTGCCATCAAACATAGGCTAAAATTCGTTGTTAAAATTCAAATTTAATTTAATTTTAACAACACATATATTGTGTGTTTCATTGTAATTAGTAGTCACTTCATTTGCATAACTTTGCAAGCTTGTCTATCCCACGAAAAATAATTATTCAATTACACAATAGTTAAATTTAAATTTAATTTATCTTTGTAGAATTTAAAGCTATTTTCATCATAATATTTTAATTTTACAATGAACCCAACAATAAATTATTTGTTAAATAAGATCAATCCAAATTTATTATGAGTCATAAAAGACATTTTCAAAGTTTTTTGATAAAAACTCAACCATGTCAAAGTTTAGTGGTCAAAATTCGACTAACTCAAAGTTTAGTAATCAGAATTCGACCACATCAAGGTTTAATAGCATGACACAGCGCCACATGTGCATTCCGTCGATCACGTCATCAAGTTTTTAGATATTTGAAGCTGAAGTTATGTCAATGAATAACGTTCAACTTTTTTAAAATTTAGTGGTCAAAACTTAACATCTTAAACTTTTGTGAGAAATCGAAGATATAAACATAAGTGACCATGGAACAATTAACTCCATCATTACCCCCTCAAGTGACGTTACACGGAATCCATTCAATGCGGTGTATATTCCTTTTTGAGTAGGTAGAAATGGTAAGCTCAATAATATTCAAATCACGTTCCTCCCCAAGAACGTCACTCAGATCAATCAATCAATAATCTTCGTTTCCTCACGATTCCAGGATTCCTTGGTAAGATACCGAAAAATGGATAAAAATGATTGTGGAACTGTTACTGCAAATGGAAAAGAAGAGCCGGAGAAGGAGATCGCAAAAGATGGTTCGATTTGTGGATTCGACTCTCTTCACAGTCTCCTTCAAGCCTCCCTCAGCCCCCAAATTTTTCAGGTTAACTGTTAATTAGATTAGTTTGATTGATATTGATTACTTGCATTGAATCTGAATTCTTCTTCTGTTGTTTGCAGACAGTTTGGGACATACTTAAACTTCTAATCCTACTATTCTGTTCATTTTATTTGGTTTTAGTTTTCATAAGGAATTTTCAAGATTTCCAAATCACGCGATATAGAATTGAGTTGTTCTTTGAGGAATTTCAATGGGTTCCACCCTAGTGCGATTAAATTGACTTGGTTGCAATTATTTTGATCTGAACGTGTGTTTTATGCGGATAGTGTGTTACATCGAGATGATTTTTTAGATATTTGAATTTCGTGCGTGAATCATACAGTTCTTGATCGTAGGAAGTCAGCCGGTTGCTTCTTGGGCTAAACTGTGCGAAGGCTCATGAAACTCTCGCTCTTCCCGAGCCTGCTAAAGCTCTTTCTTCAAAACATGATTTTGATCTTCAGGTAAATAGATATACCTTTGAAGTTTTTTTTTTTAATCATCATAGGGAAGAGAGAGAGTGGAAGTTCTTTGTATGTTTTGTGCACAATTTTAGTTACTAATTTGAACTTTATATTCATTTAGACTAGAATGGATACATGATCATCATATTCATAGGCGTTTACCCCTTGAGTCCCAGAAAAGTACTGACACTGTTTAATTTCATTGGAGATGATATTCATTCATACTTCAGAATCCTCATCTCTATCAAATTAATAAAAAGAATTGTTTTGCCCATGGATTTATATTATATTCAAAATGTTCATTTGTGTATTTCCATTCAGGCATTTTCATTTCAAGCTGAAAATGAGTCGCTGAGAGAGCCTCGTATTGTTAGAGTGGGTATCATTCAGAATTCTATTGCTCTACCAACAATAACACCCCTTTTGGACCAGAAGAGGGCCATCTTTCAGAAATTGACCCCCATCATTGAAGCTGCAGGCACTTCAGGAGTCAATGTGTTATGCTTACAGGTATGTTCTTGATGGGGATTACATTCGAGATAACTTCTCCATGAAGAAAATTGCCTTCATAATGTTGTCGGTTACATACTGTAAACACGCACTCATTTTAAATATACATTCAGAAAGTAAATATTTGATTGATTTTAATGATTATTAGTTATTGAGTTAGAAAATTTCCCCTTAAATAGTCATGGTGGCATTCTTGTTTTTTAGGACTTTACGTATAAGTGGGAATTGTATTGTTGGATAATTAAAATTGGTTCATGATATTAAATGATACTGAATTTTTCTCTCAAATTCTATGGTTCTCTATTTCTATTTACATATGTACAACAATTGGCTTTCTGTTATATTAAAAATTTTAATGTATAATTCATATGCAGGAGGCATGGATGATGCCATTTGCATTTTGTACTAGGGAGAAGAAATGGTGTGAATTTGCAGAGCCAATTGACGGGGAATCAACAAAGTTTCTTCAGGACTTTGCCAGGAAATACAACATGGTCATAATAAGTCCCATCCTCGAGAGGGATGTGAAACATGGAGAGACTATCTGGAATACTGCTGTAATAATTGGAAATCATGGCAACATAATAGGGAAGCACAGGAAGGTGATGCTGACATCAAACTTTATTTTCCCAATCTTTGCACCTCAATATTCTCTGTTTTGAAAATAATTTACTTGCAGAATCATATACCTAGAGTTGGAGACTTCAACGAGAGTACCTACTATATGGAGGGGAACACTGGGCACCCTGTATTTGAAACAGCTTATGGAAAGATTGCAGTTAATATATGTTATGGAAGACATCATCCTCTCAATTGGTTAGCTTTTGGTTTAAATGGGGCTGAGATTGTTTTCAACCCATCGGCAACTGTTGGTGAACTCAGTGAACCAATGTGGCCCATTGAGGTATCAATTTATTGTTTCTCCTTTTGTTAAACATTCACCTTGATTAATTTTTTCCATGATAGTTGCAGAGCAGTCTAGTTCTTAAATGAAAATGAGCCTGTAACGAGTAATGATGTTTTGGCAGCTTTACTATGAACTGCTAAAACAATAACTGATGTTTTGGCGCCTTTAATTTTGCAAGAATAAGAACCAACATTTTTTAAAATGATTTACATTCATGGTTTTGCAGGCTCGTAATGCAGCGATAGCAAACAGTTATTTTGTGTGTTCCATTAACCGTGTTGGGACAGAGATCTTCCCTAATCCTTTCACTTCAGGTGATGGAAAGCCAGAACATTCTGATTTCGGGCATTTCTATGGTTCAAGTCATATTTCAGCACCAGATTCTTCTTGCACACCATCTCTATCTCGTCACAGGGATGGCTTGATGATATCAGACATGGATCTTAACCTCTGCAGGCAACTGAAGGACAAGTGGGGATTCCGAATGACTGCTCGATACGAAATGTATTCAGATTTGCTTGCTCGTTATCTGAAGCCAGATTTCGAACCCCAAGTCATTCCTGATCCGTTGTTACATAAGAACTAATTCTTAAGGTTATAAGGATGAGAGAAGGATTTTAGCTGTTGAAATAATGCAAGCTTCCCATGTACGAAAACTAATAATCTTGTGCTAAAACATTTTTTTAATTTTTGGTTTGAAAACTTTTCTTGCATGTATATATAGCTTTGTGATTCATTAGTCATTATTGATCACACTTTGCTATTCTACCAAGTGTGGATACAAATCTGGTGGGGACGTGAAGAATAATTTTGATGGGCAGTTGATGGAAAAAGTATATATATTTTTTTTAAGATCATGATAATTAAGGTTCACCTCACTACAGTTATACGGTATCTTTTATAGAATGTGTGTGATATATTCTTTGCAAGTACATATTTTGTCTTGTTCATTTGCAGTTATTTCCGCATCAAAAGTCCAACACGGTATAGTGTTAAACTACTCTATCTAAGTTTTCTACTAGTTATATATGGCTTCTTTTCATTAGTGGCTTCAGATTAGAAATCTAGGATCTGGATAAGTGCTAGTCTTACGAGTTGGATACATACCCTGTCAATCTCGATGGATTCATAGGTCTTCTTTTCATTTTTCTCAAAAGGGTGACAGCAAGCATAATTTCATTCCATCGAGCGGCAAAAGTTCCCTTGCGTTTTATATTTCATGCACATTTATTTTTACTATGATACATGACTTTTCCAACAGGAGGAAATCCTGGTACAGAATATGTCTAAGGTTAGCTATAAACGCGAGCGATTACACTTCACAGATTCTTGGATGTATTGAAGAACACTTCTCTTGCAATCTTTGCACCTCTTCCCTTGGCCATGTAAAGTCCCACATGATGCATCAATTCCTGTCATAAACATGAATTACTCAGAACTCAATAGCAAATACAAGAGTGTCCAACCCTCTTGCACCACAATGTGTTTTTCTCTAATAAATTTGGGATCGGCTAAATGACTTCTTTTCCATCACTTTGGTCGGTTCTGCTAAAGTTGAACATGAGAAGAAAAATGATGGAAAATGAGAACTCTGTGTAGTTATAAACCTGGGGATGAGGCAAATGGTCCTTGGTGTTTCTTGCCAGTGAAACAGGAAAATCAAAAGTGGCGCATCCTGAAGAATACACTACCACATCCTCCAGAGGCTCCAGGAAACCCCGGTTCTTAGCTGATAATGTGGAGCATACAAAATCCAGCACACAGATGTCTGTGCAGATCCCTACCACCAGTAACTTGACAAATTTTATCCAGTCAGTACCGTGGCTAATTCACCCTCCTTAATTTCTTCAACTAAAGTGTCTATACATTATAAGGTAGTATAAATAATTACTCATTTCTGTTCGAAGAATGAAAGAAAATAGAATACTACTCACAACTTGAATCTTGTTGTTTTTCACCCAATCGACGAAAATATTAGAGCCATCTTCCTGAATTGAACCAATGAAGCCATCGAAGCAATCTTTACGCCTGATTGTCACGTTTGGTTTTGTCTCTATCCACCTTAGAGCTGCAGATTTACACGAAGGGAAAAAACATAAGACTTCACTCTCTGTTTACATTTATATTCATGAATTCAACTGACAAGAATGGGAAATTCTATGCTTGAGCATAGACTGTTGACAAATTAATGCACTAAGAAATAGAAGTTAAGTACCGGGAACCAAATTTGATTCATCAGTTCCAGAAATACAGTGTGGAGGATAAGGGTGCTCCAGTTTCCCAGGGTGGTGCGAATCGAGGAAGGCTAGCACAGGCCATTCGTTGTCACAGAATAATTCAGCCAGTTTTGCCGATTCCTCAATCATCTCACCGATCTGCCTGTTTGGTTCTGTCGGGGCCTGAACACATATAACCATAAACGATCCAAGTTTTACATGCAAATTTTGATTGCAATGAATGAAGTCTTTGATATTCTAACAAACTATTACATGTAGTAGACTTTTCCTTTTTAGAAGTCCAAGATCACCGGACATGGACTCCAACAAGTGTATGTTCTTAAGAATCTCGATATCAAATGATCAAAATTAAAGAAAAAGAAGAAGATGGAAGAAAGAAATAGAAGAATTACCAGATTGCCAGCTCCAACAGTGCAGAAGCCATTGATGATGTCTACAAGAACTAAACCAGCCTTAGCATCTTCAGGTATAACCACTGATTCCTCATCCAGGGGAATTTCAGTTTTCAATATGTCAATTGCCTGTACTCCCATCGTATTCTAATTTTTACCCCTTTTTAAGAATTCTCAGATATATCAATCTGAACCTCAAGGCATCCACCTATGTATAGATTAGATATGCCAAGCATCCTTAATAATTGAAACCGATCATATCCCAATTATATATTACTGCCTTTTGCTGATATGACTTCCACGTTGCATCATAATTGAGACGACTTTTTGGAGAAAATTTTCGATCTGACGTACCATTAAAACCTTTATCTGTCGGGACTTGAGTCACTGAACCTAAAACGTCAAACCAGGCTCGGTGAACAATGTTCATTGACGCCATTGGACAGTTTGAAAAATTGTCGATTTTTTCAATGAACAATTTTTTGAGATGTTGATATTGTCAATCAATGTTGTCATTAAACATTGTACAGATAGCATCATTGTGAAATATCTTTCATGTTGTCCATTAGGGCAACTAAAGTTTGACTAAAAAAATGTCATTATTTTCGTGATCTTATCTTTTAAAACCCCAATAATTGAGAGAGGTTCTTGAAACCTGGGTGGCATCACATCAATGGGGTTAAATTTTCTCCTCAGTTCCGTGCTTATCTACTTAATACAATTAGGCAGCCAGGTTTATTTAGTATTTTGTAAGCCTAGTTGTTTGGTATTGATTAAAATTAATATTTTAATTTAAGTAAAAGCCAACAATTAATTTTGACCATGCATTTCATAGGATCATAAATTTTTAATCACATTATTCATCAATATTTATTAAAATCTACTAAAAATCTAATTTTAATCCCCATTGAACAGGGGCTTTAGTATTTTATTTTTTATTTCTATTATTTTTATATATACTTCAATTAGTTATTTGGAGAGATCAAGATTTAATTCAAGTGGTAAGAACGAGTGAGTGACTTGTGTTTACTAATTCTATGGGGAGGACTTCAGAGTGAAATTTACCCTTTTTAAGTTTTTAACAAACCATGAAAAAGCTCAATATTTTATACAAATTTTTAATTAATTCAGCAAGAGTAAGTGAACTAAAATAATTAAAAATAATAACTTTTTTTATCTCCCTGCCACCATAAAGCTTGAGGTGGGTGAGATTCTGGCTCCACCTAAAGATCAAGGTCAAAGCTTCATGGCGGAATTGAAATTTCTCTGTCTTTGTGCTCTCCTTGACAACAACTTACCACCTTTGCAAACACTAAAGTAACTAAAAGTCCCATTTTGCCTCTTTCAAGAGACGCTGGACAGAGGAACTGAGCATCGCATGGTATATGCAAATGTTTCTTCCAGTTGAATTTTCTACTCACACAAACCGTTCGTTGGTTGCTTTGTCACCTGCACCACTATTTAATCACAAAATCAAGTTGGTGTATGAGCCTACAAGTATTTGATTTGGTTGAAATCAACCTCTTGCGTTTGCTTTTATGAGAAGTTGAATTACTGTGCCAATTCCTTTTTCTCTGGTTGATTTGTTTTAGTTGCAACCCAGTTTCCTGCACTTTACTGTATCTTCCTCCTACAGAGCACAATACAACTAATTACAGTCACAGCGGAGAGCTAACTTCTTGACGCTATAGCAGGGAGGTGGGAGTTAACCTCCGGGGTCACGTTGCGATGGCGGCTTTCTATGTTTCGCAGGACCTGAGGTGAACTTCGGAATTTAGACTCCTAAGTCATGGCAAACAATTCATTTTTTCATTTATAAGAGTTTTACGGAACTAAATTTGTTAACTTAAAATCAGCAATAAAGCAACAAATAAAACTGAAATATTCAAAAAATCTATATTACAATCAAATAACAATACGAAAATTTTCTAAACGATCACTTTAATACAACTCTTCTTGCGATTTTTGAGCTCTAGACGCATATTTAGGGGCCGTGATATTTGACTCAAGTCACTCAACAACTAACACTTACTAATCTGTAAAATTAGAAAAATAATTACATCAATCAATTCTTCTGTAGTTTAACAAAATGTTAATAAACTAGATTTAATGAAATGCTAGCAATAACTTGAGTTTAGAAGATTATTTCATAGTAGACAACAATACATACTAATAAATAAATACAACTAAAACTACATAAAGTGAAGTAGAAAACAATTTTCCATAAGCTCAAATAAAATTCTATCTGCACATTAAATAAATCTTGCTAAATTAATCCAACCAAATTGCAACTTTTATTACTGCAAAATTACACAAACAGGGAAAAAAAGAACATATCCAAATCATAATTATATCGTCGCTTCTCTTAACTTCAAAGATAATTAAATAAATGTGAAAAAAGAACAAATTATGTTACCAAAAGTATATTTCAAGTGAAAAATCAACAACAATTGATCACCTGAAACATAAAATTGATGATTGAAACCCTCTTCAACTTGAAGCTTTGCTCGCAATTTTTCAATAAACTGCGTAAACCCACCAAATAAACCTTTGAATTTTCAATTCTAAGCAAAACTTGGAAAGTAAAAGATTATTAATAACAAGAAATGGGAAAAGATTAACACTTAAAAGTCAGGAAAAGTTACCCTGTTTCACATGGAAGAAATAGCTCTAAAACAAGAAATAACTGATTTTTCACTACGCAATTCTTAGTTGTAGAAAGATAAAACAAGCTACAAAAATAGATACCCACAAATCCAAAGAGAGAAATGAGAAACACAATTAACTGAAATTTGGTTGCTAATGGAATAATCCGCCGTCATTCTTTGGTTTTTATTTTTGCCCTTTTGGATTTCTCAGGATTTTGCCGTTTTGATAGATGCCGTTGCGTTTTGATTTTTACCCTTTAGAAGCATCACAATATTTTGGGCCAATGCATAAAATGGCTTAGTGGATTTAAAAAAAAGTAAAAAATAAATTTTGAGTCCCCTAAAAAGCTGGGCATGAGGCGTAGGCTTCCTAGGCTTCTCCTTGGGTCTGGCCATGATGGCTTTGGCCCTCCACCACGAGCCACCGTCGCCATACTATTTCCAAAGAACACTAAACATTCATCAGGAATATCAGAAATATAATCTTCTCATTGATTCACAAAAATATCTTTCGAAAACTGCGAATTTAGGTTCATTTACGGTGTAGCTAGGAACAAATTAAGAATCGGACTAAAATTTTTTTAGGCTGATTTAAAAAAAAAAAATTACATGTAAAATAAATTTACTTGTAAAAATGATTATTTTTACCCATAAAAAACTTGAATGGGTTGGTACGAGACTGGGCAGTCCCCTTAAGTCCGCCAGTGGGTGTAGCGATGGTGGCGAGGGGCAAGGCTTGGTCCATATTTCACGCTTTCTATTCAAAAGGCGAGTGGAACACACACACACACACACCATAAGCATCACAGAAAATGGTGGTAGATAAGAATTTTTGAGGGGAGGATCTTGTGGTGGTGGTGGACCTGGTGGTGTAGGAGGTAGGTTTTTTTATTTTTTGTTTTCATTGGAATTTATTTGCACTTTTTTTGGAAAAAATAGTGATTATGGTTTCAATTAATTCCTTTTCATTTTTATTTAAAGAGGGAAGGTCATGACTATATGTAGAAAATGTATGAAAAGGTTGTATTCGGCAAGGTTTGAATGATTTAAGAAAGTTTTGTACCAAAATAAAATGTTAAAAGAGTATTCGACAAACAATCATGCTACAAGTACATCTTTCTTTATATCATTTTTGACATTGTATTACGTGACGATACATAATTGGACAATTTTTTTTTTTTTTTAAAAGAACACACTTTTCCGTCCAACAATTTTTAAATACCCACACAATATACTACAAGATGTAAGTTGTAACCTTGGAATGTATACTTAACACATTATTATTCGACAAAACATGCAAAGATTAAGGGTATCGTGTTAATTAACCCTGGTAAAAATCATACTTGTGCAGTTGCATTTCCTGTCACCATTTCCTGGAAGAATTTTCAAATAAAAAGAAAAAAAGGGCAATTATTTTTGGTCAGGCCAAAAATAGGGCTCAAAAAAGCTCTGTTTTTGGGCCTGGCCCAATAGCAGGACTCAAAGAAAAAAAAATAATAATAATAATAAAAAAAAAATCCTAATCCGATGATTCTCCTCAAACTCATCCACTCTTAAGTGCTTGCCAGATATGTACTCAGCCATCGGAACCTTAAACCCCATCTTGAATTACCCTTCAAGAACCAACCACTTTCAGCCAAAACTTCAGAATTCCCAGTCAAGATTCAAACTTTGGGCTCCACCCACATACAGAATGACTTCCCCTTCATCTTTTCTTGGAGGGCTCAACTTGAGAATCAAGGCTAATTATGATGTCAATGCTTCTGGTGATGATAGTGGTAGTGGGATTTGTACACTGATGGAGTACATTGGAAAAAGTGGGTTAAATGTGAGGGATGAATTGGCGGTGTTGTTTAGTCATTTGGAGTGTGCTTGCAAGAGGATTTCTGCTCTTGTGGCTTCGCCTTTGAACTACAGTATTGGGAAAAAATTCAACGTTTCAGTTGGCAGCGCTGAAAGAGATAAACCGAAGCCACTTGACATAGTTGCGGTGCGCTTAATTATTATTTTCTCGATTGTTCAATTCTTGATCTATATAACTTTGTTGTTCTAAGTTCTGGGATTCTTTGTGTTTTGGTACTGAGGTTGATGTTCTTATATGTGATTAGAAATCTGGTTGCGTTGGGTTTTTAGTTGATGTTCTTAAGTTTCTTGTTTAAAATGTTGACTCAGATCAGTTTTTGTGACATGGCGTGATTCACAATGTAATTCCACCTTCTTGCTGACCCATGTCTATAATAGTTAGGTAAATGCAAGTTCATGAGTATTGTTATGATAAATTTGAGGTCTTTAATCCTTTTTTACTCTTTCGTGATGCAGAATGATATTGTATTATCTTCTCTGAAAAATTCTGGAAAAGTTGCTGTGATGGCCTCTGAAGAAGATGATGCTCCAGTTTGGCTAGCAGATGATGGCCCTTTTGTGGTGGTTTTAGATCCTCTGGATGGTTCCCGAAACATCGATGCCTCTATTCCTACTGGAACAATCTTTGGCATTTATAACCGGCTTGTGGAACTAGATCATCTGCCAGTGGAGGAGAAGGCAACCCTTAATTCCCTTCAGAGTGGGAAAAAGCTTGTTGCTTCTGCCTATGTCCTTTATTCATCAGCTACTATACTATGCACCAGTTTTGGGTCAGGAACGCATGCGTTCACCCTGGACCGCTCAACGGGAGATTTTGTTCTTACACACCCAAACATTAAAATTCCTCCACGAGGTAAGAGATATTAATATTAACTTCTAACATCTAATATGGCAGCGCATTTGAAACATGTGCAGCGTTCAGTCAATCTAATCATAGAAGTAAACTGCTAATTGATTTGACTGAAATCAATATTGACCCTGTGTTATGCCAGGGCAAATCTATTCTGTCAATGATGCACGGTATTTTGACTGGTCTGAAGGTTTAAGGCGGTATATTGATACTATAAGACAAGGCAAGGGCTTACACCCTAAGAAATATTCAGCGCGATATATATGTTCCCTTGTTGCTGATTTCCACCGTACTCTCCTATATGGGGGAATTGCAATGAATCCAAGGGACCATCTTCGTCTTGTCTATGAAGCAAATCCACTCAGTTTCCTAGCAGAGCAAGCAGGAGGCAGAGGTTCTGATGGTAAAAGTAGAATATTGTCTCTCCAGCCAGTTAAGCTACATCAAAGACTTCCTCTGTTTCTGGGGAGTCCAGATGATATTGAAGAATTAGAGAGTTATGGGGACGTTCAACAGAAAGTAAATCCTGGATATGAAGTCTAAAGCAGCAGTAATTCTAGGTTTTTCTGTACTAATGTTGAATTGGTTCCGAGATTTCTATTCAATTTCATTATGTCTTTTGGAATAGGAGATTCTCTCCACTGTCTGCATTTTGTATCCCAGAAAAGATTGTATGTTATAGAATTGTAAAATTTTGTGATCATATAAATGCCGTGTACTGTATTCTCTCTCTAAACGTGTGGAAGTTTTTACATGACCAAACAAGTTTGTATTGTATAGTGAAGCCTTGCTCAGTAAAGGATTACCATTGGATTCAGGTGGCTAACTTGTTATGCCTTGCATTGGCCATCATTAGTTTTTGAACTTACACCATCTCTACCTATAAATGTATGATTGTCAGCACATAAAAATGTTCAAATATGTGGTTCGGAAAAACTTTGCTCTAAGATATACCCTTTTCTTTAAGATTGATATTCAAGTTGGGTAGTCTTTTTGGATTCTTCTTGTGTTTTCACCATAAGCTTTAGTTATAATATCGTAGGTATGTGACAGGTATAAACACAAGGTGCCCCGTAGATTGCTTGAAATTTAGAGGAGAACCAGGTAATTTTTTTACTGTATAAATAATTGCCATTACATTTATTCACCAGAGATTATCTTTCCTGCATTTTCTCTTCTGTTCTCATTTGTTGTATATTTGATACGAATTTCGAGAAGTATGATGCAATTTCATCAATGTTTTAGTTTTCACGATATGATATTAAGCAGTCTTTGTTTCAGAGCTGTTCTTTCTTTTGATGTGAATGCTTTTATCCATGTGTTACTAATAAACATCAAAAGAAACTTTATGATAGGGGTGCTTGAATTTTGACCTTGCTTGATATTAGAGCATTACAGTATCACAATACACACAAATAAAAACAGAGGACCCCTACAATTGCACTGGGAGATTCTACTCTTATTTCTTTCGAATGACGGTGAATATATATCTCTTCACATTTCATTCTTACAACTTATACTAGCTTGTGCCCTTTAGAATTTTATATTTCTTCAGATACTGGATGAACATGTTTATGTAACTGTCGTGGAGATCCTGATTGTTGAAAACATTTCTCATGTGTGAGGCCTTCAACTTTAATGGCTCTCCCTCTGGTTCCAACATAACTTTTCTGACTGATTTGGCAACCGTGTCCCGATTGAAAGAACCATCTTCATTCCTTGGGACTTCGTAGCCGATATTTTTTTCCGTTAGCAGCTTAGCATTAAGTGCTTGGTCGGCTACCATTGGCAGAAGAATCAGCGGATGTCCAAAACATAAAGCTTCTACGATTGTACCCCAACCAGAATGGAAAAGACACGCTCCAATTGCAGGATGAGCGAGTATTTCAGATTGGGGTACCCAACCAAGAGTAACAATACCCTGGCTTAAAGTACGGTTGGCAAAACCAGGAGGCAGCAAGTCTGAACTTTCTATACCTTCTGGCTTCCTTAGAATCCACAAAAAGGGTTGTTGAGAGAGCTCGAGTGCAAAAGCCAATTCATGGATTTGCTCGATGGGCATCTTATACTCACTCCCAAATCCCACAAATAATACCGATTTGGGTTGTTGGCCATTCAACCATTTAAAAGTACT
The DNA here is from genome assembly GCA_903798385.1 of Fraxinus cuspidata. Lineage (NCBI taxonomy): Eukaryota > Viridiplantae > Streptophyta > Magnoliopsida > Lamiales > Oleaceae > Fraxinus > Fraxinus cuspidata. The sequence continues at coordinate 34,715 of CAIGRP010062727.1, read as the reverse complement.
GGTCGAGCTTGAAGGGCTCATGTTTCCGTCTGATACAGGTGGGAGAACTCCAATTGGCAGAATTGGCCTCTGATAAAGTTCTTCAACGAGATTTATGTATTCTCCCTCGAACTCTTTACAGCTTCTCACTATGACAAAGTTGCATCCTTCCACAATTTTGGCTATGCGTTGGCCACTGGATACGCCTGATGCGTCAGGAAAGTGCGTGTTATGCATCATTTTTGGTGCATAATCAGACCGATGTGCTACAAGAGAAGGGAAAGGGATCCATTCCGGTGGCCTTGTAAAATGTTCTGGGCTTGTTCGTCGACTGCCAGACTTCAGTTCAGCGGGTGGCCCTACGTAAGCTAATGTCGCAGCTGTATATACACTAAAAAATGCTGTAGGCACACCAAATTTCGCAGCAATTTCTGGGATCAAATATGGTGCAAAATCAACTACTATCAAGTCTGGTACGTTTTCTTCCAAGATTTTCTCAAATGGTTTGGCTAATTTGTCATATGCCCTTTTCAAATATTGCACTCGCTCTTCTTGAAGGTCAATGGTTGCCTCGCAGTTCTCAGGTAAACCAGGAACCAGTGGCATTGTGATCTCGAGCAGCTTTATTCGACCGACTAAACTGGACGGAATTGGAGGCAACCTCTGTAGGTTTTTTGGGGTGGAAACAAGGGATACTAAGATGTTTTTTGCTGCTAATTTTTTGGAGAGTTCAAGGAATGGTAGCATGTGTCCAAATGCTAACCATGGGAACATCATTACGTGACATTGTTCTGCTGCCATGAATCCTTTCAAAAGATTTTGATAATTTTGTGCTGTTGAATCCTCTGCTTAAATAGAGAATTAGCAGTTCTAAATGTCATATTCTTTAGATGAGAGTTAATTTAGGCGTGAACGGTACAGTTTACTAGATTCATCACAGGGATTCACAATCTTTAAGTTTTTTCTATGAAGAAGAGTAAGTTCAGATACAAATTTAAATTGTTCTGCAATTTAAACAGGGCGAGGACGACAAACATGGTCCCTTAGAATAACTGAATTCTTTAAAAAATTATATACTAACGCTAAAATTAATTAATTGACTAAATGGGATGATACATGGAGATACTTTAATTCCTTTTCTTTCCCTTTTTGTCCCCGTCCTACCTATCAAAAATCCCCAATGGGCAGTGAACAATATTTTAGTTCTTGATTCTTGCGTTGTTCTGTCTCGTTGTCATCCTTAAAACCAGGTCGTTGGTGTGATTTTAATGGGCAGAATTGAATTCGAGGCGTAGGCCTGATATCCCTTTGGATGAGCCTAAAACTAATTCCACAGTTCGACCCTATATTTGATGTGGCCTACGGACCAGACATGGATGACTGCTGAGCCCTTCGAAAAAAAGATCCTAGAAGGCTCGATCCTATCACCAGGCTGAATAGGGCCTAGGCATAAATGGGCCAATTTGGGTCAGTACGACCCATTAATTCTTCTAATTTTAAGTGAAAATTAGGCCCAACACTAATTGGACCCAATTTGGTCATTTCAGAGAGTCCGTGGTCTCTATTGAAATTAAATACGAAGTTGGAGGGCCAAATTGATTCTTACTCAAAAAGGGTCTAATACGTGACGAAGAGAGACAAAATCGTCAAGCTTCCATGTACGGACCACAGACCGCCATGAATAGCAACAACAACGTACAACAACCGGAGCATCAGGGTGCAACTTACATCGACGAAGACGAAGAGGAGGACGTTCAGTGCTCTAATGGAAAATCCATTGACAATCCTCCATCTCAGATCCGTTACGACGGTCCGAACAACTCTCACTCTCCGCACGCGCTTCAAACTGTGGGTGGTGGTGGTGTCATGGATGGGGTAGACACTGTTGTACTCTATGACGCTGGAAGCTCTGATATGACTTCTGCGGTTGCGCCGGTTGGCGGGGAGGGTGGCGCTGATCAGCTTACCTTGTCGTTTCAGGGAGAAGTCTATGTTTTCGACTCCGTTTCCCCTGAGAAGGTCTGTTTTTGTTCTATTTAATCTTAAGTACTGGTACCTTTGTTTGTAGTTATCAATTTATGGATTTGATTTTGAGCAGTATTAAAGATAAAAGTTTGGTATACAACAATTGAATTTAGCTTGGGTTGTTAATTTCTTTTGGTTTAACTTTGTAGATGATGCAAAGATTTATTTTTTGTTCCCATAATTTTCTTTGCTTGGTCGCTCCAGATTGTTCATGCTTGACGAAGTTTATGGAGGAAAAGGGAAAAAGGATAAAGAAAGATATGCAGATAGAATATGGGTCTGGGGTGGAATTTGAGAATTGAACCTTTTTCTTTGGTTGTCATGAAATGGAGTGAAATTGGTCAATTTTTGTAGTTTTACTTGATGAAACATAATTTAAGTAATGAGGTCCTAGAAGAATTGCTGGAGTGCTTGTGGGTGTTTGCATGAGTGTGGGCACTGAAAATCAGATTTAGGGCGGTTTGGCATGGCTTTTGAAATGTAAGAAGAGCTTTTGATATCCAAAAGTTGCATTTGGACCCGTTTAGTTAATTTTTTGAAAGTGTTTCTTTTAGCTAGAAGAGTTTTTGGAGGAAGCTGGTACAATATGGCTCCCTTTTAAACCACTTCCGAAATAGAAAGCTCTTTAAAATTTAGTTTTTAAACAAAAATTAAGATAAATTCCTCCAAAAGCTCTTTTACATGAAGTCACAGCCATGTCAAACGGGCCTTACACTTGAATAATTTTGTGAGTTGTGGCTTCTTTTCTGCCTGTTCAATCTCTTGCAATTGTCGGTTGAAAGAAATGTAGTGAGGATAAAAAAATGGATTTTTCTTCGTTGATTTTGCAGGTTCAGGCAGTGTTATTACTATTGGGTGGATATGAAGTGCCCACTGGCATTCCTACTGCTGGGATGGCTCCTCAAAACCAGAGGGTATGTATATCCTGGTTCAGCTCAGTTAGTGAAACTTTACATATGGAATCACTGTGTGTCTGTTTTCACTTTTGCATTTGCTTTCACTATAGGGGTTGTGCGAATATCCTGGAAAATTAAGTCAACCACAAAGAGCTGCTTCTTTAAACCGGTTCAGGGAAAAGAGAAAAGAGCGATGTTTTGATAAAAAGATTCGTTATACTGTGCGCAAGGAAGTTGCTCTCAGGTAATAAAGATAGGAAAGTTTGGAGAGGGCAATTATTGACTGATACTTTGTTGCTGCTCCACTTAGTTCAGTATGCAATTTTCTATCTTACATGACGACATTGATGCTGAGCATGATGTTTGGTTCACCTTTTGACAGACATATTTGGCATATATTTCGGTTTTGCTCTGTTTACTTTCTCTATTATTTATATATGGATTTTTTATCTCTGCATATACATATATTGTTTAAGAACGCAAGTAATTCAGTGGCCTGGTATGTCTGCAAATTACTCACTTCTAATGAAAAATAACACTGGACTGATGGAATCAAATGTCATGCATATTTCTGACTGCACATTAGTTTTGTGAGAATAGATTTTGGATATGTTTTATATAGGTATCTATCTTTGTGTTGAAATGAGTTCGACATGTGTTTCTTTACTTACTTTTAATATACACTTCTTTAGTTCCCGGCATTCCGATCCATCAAGAAAGGTCCCTTGCCTTGTTTGCCATCGATTAACCTATTAACTGAAGCGAGTTTAAATACAGTCGACCGAATTCGTATGGATGTAACATTGTTGAGGATGATGGAGTGGTTTGGGACTGTTGTCATGCTCATAATTTGTTGTTCTTGCTCATCATTCAGTGTATCATTCAATGTTCCATATCAGGAAGAAGTTGAGTTTCCAACTGATTGTGAGTAACTGGCCTTCTTTGAAGGATTTTCAAATATTGATGGTTATGCTTAAAACGTGTAAAATTCACTCATCTGCAATAAAGATATGATGTGCAAATTGCCGAGAACGAGCTAGTCTAAAATGGGATGAAGCAGATTGCATGACTTGCATGCTTATATAATGGAAAACACCAAACACTTGTTGTATGGAAGCTGCACATGCGGTAATATTCATCTCCAGGGATCTTTCAGTGTGAAGGAAAACCTGATTATAAATATCAAGAAGTTTCTTGTTCCTAATATAGTAGCTGTTCTTTGATCTTCAAAGTTTCCAGCACGCTTTCTATTTGACAAATGTATGTTTAGCAAGAAAATTCTTATTAACTTGTTTGTTTCAAATCTCATTTTGTTTTCACTTATACACTGTGCAATCTGTCAGGATGCAGCGTAAGAAAGGTCAGTTTACATCATCCAAGTCACTTTCTGACGAACCGGGTCCATCATCTGCAGACTGGAATGGAAGTTCTGGTCTAGAAGGACATGAAACTTTGTGAGTGCCATTCTTTCAGAACTTTTCTGGTTCTGTTATTTGATGGAATCTAGTTAATCATTAACTGCTTATTTTCTTTCCTTGTTATTATTCTAGTATTAGAAGATTAAATGATTGAACTAAGCATTATTGGAATTGTATAGATATTTACTCTAGCTTTTGTTGTCTTTGTTGACTTTTAAGAATTAAGTTTCATTTTACTTCTTCACAGATGTAGACATTGTGGAATAAGCTCAAAGTCAACCCCTATGATGCGACGTGGACCAGATGGACCGAGGACGTTGTGCAATGCATGCGGTCTCAAGTGGGCCAACAAGGTTTACTCACATTAATATTGACGATTTGCTCTCTCATTGTTGTTTATAGTGGCCTTAAATTATTGGTTCTTACTACATGTGGCATTCTACCATTTGTCTGTTTAAAACACAATCAATTTTTTCATCTAGTCTTTTCCCTCCACATTATATTATGTAATCCATTATGTACATTTTTTATGAACAAGTAGCAAAATCCTAAATTATTACAGTTTTTGTCCAACCTCGTTATTGCATATCGTAGAATTTATCACAGGTACTTAACCTGGAGAAATAACGATTTGCATTTGTATGTGAATTCACACCAAACCATCCAGAAAGGAGAGCATGTAAATATGCTGTTCAAGTGATTTCCGCAGGATTATAAAACTTGCCCCATTGAACCCAAGCTGAATGTGCATGCCGTAACAGTGATTTTATTACCACCGCTCTCTTTTATTCAACAGCCTGTTGGTCAAATTTGTGCATGTATGCTTGATTGAATTCATTCTCTCTGATTATACCCATCTATTTGAGTGTGAACCCGAAACAATTTTCTTTACTGTGAACTCTTTTGCTAGCCTTTCTCTTCTGCTGTTCGTTGGGTTCATTGTTTGACTAAGAAACAACATGTTATGTGTTGCATGTGGCGATCTTTATTCTGGGATTTGTGACACATTGCTGACATAGATGCAATTTATCTTATTTTAAGTAATTGATTTCTGAAGAATCTATGTTACGTCATTTTCTTCTATTGGGTCAAAAAAGGAAAGAATATTTCCAAATTTTCATTTTTCTTATCTAATCGCGTTGAATCTCTAAATATTGCAGGGAATCTTGAGAGACCTTTCTAAAGTTCCAGTTGGAGCCCAACACCATACTCCGAAGGCTAGTGAACTTGTACGTAACCTCTGAACAGAAAATTGTACTCTGTTGCAAATTTTATCCTGATTCCTTGAAATTATAATGAGAAACGTTTGAGGTGTCTATTTACTTACAGTTCCTTTTATGGTTTATTCTTCGCAGAGCAATGGTGGAGATAATATGACAACTGCTGCTAAGGCCGTGACAACTTGTAATGGTGACAATTTGGCCTTGACTGCTGAACAGTAGTCGGTAAGATAGAAATTATGTTTCCTGCAGTTATTTGAGTGCCATTTGCGATTAGAGCAAGGCATTGATAACCTTGAAACACCTGTGGAATATCTCTCAACTTTTTATGTGAGATTGTACACATAATTCTCTGTATCATTGGTATCATATATAGGCTTTCTTGTTTGTTTTGTTTGTAGAACCGGATTGTCAAAACTTGACGTTTTATCATAAAGTGAATGTAAATGTAGGTCTGGAGTTGTATTACAACTCCCTCATGAGGAACTTGTAAAATATGTTGACGTATTGCTCCTATTTGTACATGATGTTCATTTTGTTTGTGAATGGAAGTGTGAAGAAATAAGAAAATGATTGGCTGGCTGGAAACACACCCATACCATAGAGCATCTCCTTGCATTCTATGGTTGCCATCTAGATAGTATGCAAGTTGAAAGGCTTGTTGTTTACGTGGCATATATGCATAATAAATAGACAGTCAATGTCTTCAATGGATTCTGTTTTAAATTTTTTGAAAATAAAAATAAAATTACGAACTCGCATGGGAATTTGGAATTGATTAGTGATCTTTTTAGTATTGCTAGAGGCTGGAATGAGATCTTGTTGCCTGGTAACATTGTACCCATGGATAGTGATTTTATCCATTCCCTCCCTGACTCCCTCTGATAATTGGCTATCCGGAAAAATAAAGTTGAAAGTCATTAAGCTCAAGACTCAGTAAAATGTGGCTTATGTTGTACACGCATTGTACCATGTTTTAACAATTTATTTTAAATTCCTTGTGGTTCAAATACGAATTGCTATCCCTAATTGGTTCATGGTATAGTTGTCCCTATGAATTCTTCCAATACGGCCTACATGTCAACAGTTGGATAAGGACTGCTCCACCCCCATTAGAATCTGCATTACCATAAAATGGTGAGTTCATCTCCACGGAATGTGATGACTAACGGGGTTTGGGGTTTTTGGGCGAAGCAGAATATGATTCAGTCGAACCACTGCGTCTGCTAGTGGTATACAAAGATGAGGTTGGAAGTCCATGGATCTTTGGTTGGCCTGTTGGATCAGTAGTTAATTTGTATGCCCTCTCAACTGTCTCTGCTTCAAGTGGTAGTTCGTCCAACGTCTACATATTCATCAAAACAAGTCTCAAGAATAAAATTACATAAATGACATCATTTGACATTCTATGCACAGACAGTTTGGAGGCCAAAGCGTGGATGACCAAAGACATGGCTCACATGGATACATGCGCATGGATCTCCTCTCTCAATTCAACAGAGCCAAATAAAATAAACGGAAAAACACTGGAAGTGGAGGTGGAGGGAAGATTCAACCAAACCACCATTTCAGAAGTAAAAATTGAAAGGGGAGGGGGACTACTGAAACACTAGGCAAATCTAGAATTCAGCATATTGATGCAGAACCTTGATATGATTTCTTCTATCAAATCAGATGAATTGAGCACTCACCCCGAAAGCTTGCTGCAGAACACGAAGTGTCTCAGGGGTTAGTTTTCTCTTCAATGATACCTCGTCAGGCTCCTGCAACATCTCTTCAAACAAGTTGTCTCTGCTCCAAATACAACATTAACATACAAGCATCAGAATTTATGTATTGAGAAATGCTACCATAAAAAGTAGAATTAAGTTAAGATGCTAGTCAAAGCCAGATACAACAAAAGAAAATGAAAGGAAAGACTGGAATCTTCATCTTGAGCCACAAACTTCTATCCTCTAGCCATCAGGTTGTTTCGTTACTACCAAATTTCTTGCATTGAAGCAAACGGGAAAGCCTGCATTTTCCCTCCATTCTTTTTTTTTTACTTTCTCTTCTCATTCAAACACACAATAAATGCAGAGAGTTTCATTCCCCAAAAAATGGCCTTGGACAGTCTGTAGGTCTAACTAATAAAATTCTGAAACAGAGACATACCTGTAAAGTTTTCTGATGAAAACATTGTGAAGCTCTTTTTTGGTGTGGTTCACCTTAGAAATAAATTGAAGCAACAAAAGAATTGATAAATAGATATTTGATTGTGATGGCAAAAGTCACAGTAAGATTTCTGAGTCACTGCTTGAACTATTCCATGCAGAGATGATAATTACAGCCAACTAATTGGAGGGGTGGGTTACAACAGCTAATGATAGCTTCTGTATATTTCAGGGAGTTGGACTGCTAGATTCTTTCAGCTAAAGATCCAAGACAATTTTTGAGTACTATGTCATTATATTAGTTGCCAAAAAATTGAGAATTAATAAAAAGAGTACAGAAAGGTGAGATTTCATGAAATGATAAATAATTACCAGAAAATGCATGATTGCCTTCGGTACAAAATCTTCAATGTTTTTCCGCACAATGTTCTTTTCTTCCTTGTTCATACCAGAAACGACTTCACATGAATAAGGCGTCAATTTTCATCTTTGTTAGCAATCTTAGCTGGTTTTTGGTCTCAATATTACAACATTGAAATAATAATCAGGTGTTCAGATTTTAATTCACGAGGTTCCTCTCTAAATGGCTCGGACTCGAAATATTGGGAACTGTTTACTCCACGAAAAGATAATATTGAAACCTTTTACCCCCCATGTGAAACAAACAATAGAATTACCAGTTGGTATAGTTTTATCAATATTTACAGGAGGTCGAACGCCCTGTTTTCATCAGTGGAAACAAGATAATTAGTAATTTGAATAATGGAAATCAGTTCTCGTGAAATTTAATTATACCATCTGGTAAAACAGGGCGTTCCATTAGCATGCCTTCCAACAATAGCACGAGATTTTAGACTTTTCTCCAGGTGTGGTGCTATCTCTGAATCTCCTGTATCCTAATTGGTGAGTACAGCTCGTAAGTTGAGGAACAGATCATTAGTGAAGAAAACAAGTGGAGACACAAAAACAGTCAGTTCAGCGGAGTTTAAACTTACCTTCTGCCAGGAAATGGGTGCAGCAACCCCGGGGTTCTTGATCTGTTGGCGTGCTATCTCTAGAGCTTTACTCCCACCAATAAAATTTGGATGGGAAGTGTTAATGAAATCCATCTGGGAAATGGAGAAAATAAATTGAAGAAAATATCGAGGAATCGATAACATAAACCAACAATCACACTTGTAATTGCAACAAAAAGTAAGAAGTAGGGCTTAAAGTAATCCAAGGACTGTGATTTATAGAAAGAGCCTAGGAAGCATTTAATGAATAAATTTGAGTAGTTCTTATAATTTGTGAAATCTTAATTCTTTCCTGCTCGGAAGAGGATTCAATTCCCTTCATGATCTATATATCATACTGGAAAATGAAAATGGAAACCAGAAAAGCGCAAAATTCTGACGGTGGAATCTAAGTGATAGATGAACATTGCGAAACACACGTAATTGTTACACATTTGGGGATCAACTTCCATTGAAGATGCAGAATTGTGTGTGAATACCTGCTGTGTAAAACTCAAGTTCGGCCAGAGTATTTCAATCAAGATATTGCAATAGCCAGCGAAGAACTCAGGTATAGAAGACCTACTTCTGGCACAAACAATGCAGAACTAGGACCAGTTGCATTTCAAAAGGCAGTGTGGATGTCATCATCAGTTAAATTCTCACAAGGGTCAATCTCCTGCCGCCAAAAATAAATCATCGCTAATAAAATCAAAAGAAATCGCTCTACATTAAGACATCAGATTACTGCTAGTAAGGTTAACATCTAGAAGCCAAAATATATATGGTTTTAGGAAAAATGAAAGCTAGAGGAGGCAAGTGAGAAAATCTCAATTTCAAGAGCATGTCTACCACATTCGAATTAGAGAACAAACCTCCAAGCTCTTCCATGCCGAGTTCTCTCCTTGGGGTATGAAGGTTCAGTCTATCTCGTCCGTGCCGCGTTCTCTCAGCTGGGGAGATATGATGGAGAATTAGAAGGTATATGTTTATTTAGTTTCCAAATTTAATGCGTATTTTAGGAAATGTTTCTTAGTATTTGATTTATGACCTATACTTTCTTACTTATAATAGGCTTCTTGAAACCGTATATAAAGGAGTCTTTTGCGTTATAATGAAATCAACCTTTGATAATGAAATAATTGATATTCTCTCCAATTTCTCTCTTCCTCTTCTTCTCTCTCCTTGCCCCTTTTCCTACGGTTCTCTTGCATCCGGCATCACTTCTTCCTGTTCATATAGACATTGAAAACCAAAGGAATATTGTTGTTTTTTCCTAGCTCAAGTGTTGCCCCATAATTTTTCTGCTTCTACATTTGAGTTTCTCATCAACATCTTCATAAAACGAAGACAGCTGCTCTTTGTGTTGCAACAGAAAGTTCTGATGCAAATATTTCGTCTCTAATTTCTTCGGCAGTGCTTGAACAGCAATGGTAATGAAATTAGCAAGTTCCAGTTCTATATGGATATGTTGGCTGAGTGCAAGAGAAACTCAAGTTCCATGATCAGTTCTTAAGCTTTGAATAATCATAGACCACACAGAAGAAATTATGTATAAAAAAAATTATCTGCTTAAGTAAAACATAGTTGACCGGGAATGTCTTTACACTTACATTAATAAGATATCGAATGTGTTAGAACAAGGTTCTCAATATTAAAGGCCCAAAAGTCTAGTTCTAACCAGAGAGCCGAATATGCCATTTACACGTTTTAATTTTGGTAGTTCTAAGTTTCTATCACAATTTCCCTTTGAGAAAGGTGGTACACAGTTTCTTCCATGCCTCTCCATCCGGCTCACTAGTCTCCAACTTGGACTTGGCCTCTTCTGCGAGAGACTCCTGAAAAGATGGATACAAGACATGTTTGTATAAGGTGACAAAAGTTGAATAAGATCGATCGCCGAAAGTTCGAAGAATCGAAATGTTAGAATTTTATTTTAATACCTCAATGAGATTGCCATTGAAAAGACGGTCAATGATATTCAACAGGATATCCTCAGTGTACTCGGGGTGACCTTGGATGCCCATAAAATGGTCACCATATTTAAACATTTCAATTCCAGTCTTGTTTGACCGTGCCATAATTTCAGCTTTTGGAGGAAGTTCCCAAACCTAAGCCAGATTTCACACATCGAGTTAATAACTAATTTTTGAATCGGGGGTTGTGTAAAATGGGCGGGACATACCTCATCCTGATGACATTCAATTACAGATAAGAAAGTAGGCATTTTGAGAGAGGTGAAAATCTTTGATGGTTGTAAATGGACTTGTGTGACTCCGATGTCCCAACCTGAAGTGGCGCGGCCAATCTTGCCACCCAAAGCTCGTCCCATTATCTAGCCCAAAAAAGATAAAAAAATGTTGTAATCCTTATTCATCAACTATTTACTGGACATCACTCCATTACAAGATGATCAGACTGCTCGGGACACATTATGAAGCAATGATATATATTGCATGTATACAAAAAGTAACACATGATATTCGTTTGTGATTATTAACTAGAAAAATACAAATGCTTCGAGGTTTTTTTTTTATTTTACATTTGAAAGAAAAGATAAGGAAAATACCTTTTAATACATTTATTCACCTAGGGATGTTAAATGTGTTGAGTCGCTTGACTCATCTATCGTCAGCTAGACTCGACACACCATACGAGTAAGCTCATGAGACACTCACAGCTTATGTGTGAGAAGCCTATAGCTCGCTTGTGCAAGTGAACCAACGAACAACTCATAAGAGATTGTTGTTGTTCAGCTCATACTTGTGACTCATTATGCTCAAGCCAAGCTAAAGAACGACTCATCCCACCTAACATCTCCATTATTACCCTACACTAAGAACAAAAGAATGCATCGCTTTTTCTCTCTTTTATACATGTGCAACTATGTTGTACTGAGTGTCGGTGGGTGGGTGTGTGAGAGAGAGAGAGAGAGAGAGAGAGAGAGACTGCATCTTGTGCCTAAATAATCGCTTATGAAAAGAAAATCAAACATCTTAGCCCCTGTAACAACCATTAATTTCGAAAAAAAAAATTTTGAATTTAAATGCAAAATATTTTGCCGTATGAATGTGAGAATGAAAATGAGCATATAAAAAAGAAAAAAAGTAAAAACAATGAATGTCAAACATGAGATGAATGTACAATAGTACAGAGTGCGGCACAAACATAACTTTTAATCCAAAACAAAACAAAATTTTGCCTGTCAAAAATCAAAATTGACGTGCGGGGCGTGTTGGACTTGGACAACACAAATTTCGTCATCCAACCCCACTACCCTACCCCATAAGCCGAAACATGAAGATTTAGAGACAATGGGGATCAAAAGAAAATGGTCATATGTACCATGCTAATAATCTCTATACCAAAGATATTATTTATATAGGAAAAAACATAAAATAGTGCTCGACATCGCGTAGGAAAGGAATGGCTTGAATTATCTTCACGTCTATGCGTTAGGTGCAGTATATTAGAAAGTATCGAGAAATATGACAAGAATCTCTTTTATCAGGACGGGTTCTTCTACCCAAGTTGTACATAAATAAGGTACAAGTAATATAATTACTTTACCCAATCTCTCACCCTTTATATTTTATTTTACCTCAAAATTATCGGGAATAAATAACTAAATAATTATATCCAAAAAATTAAATAGTAAGATATATTTACATTTTGTTAACAATAAGTTTCCAAAATCTGTTTTTGAAATTTATAGAATCAGCCATAATTCAGTCCCTTTTAGAAATGTCTTTAGTTTATATTTTATTTCCTCAATTTTTAAATTTAATCTACAGACTCATAATAAACAATTTGTGTCGATAAGCTCAATGATTAGAATATTAAGCGCCAGTTTGGCCCTCATTATTCCATGTTATAATGAGAGAATTAGTAATTTTTTGAAGAATGTGTTATTAAAAAAGAAAAAAATTGAATTTACGTGTAATGTTATTTTATTGAAAAATATGTTGTTAATAAGAAAAGGAGAAAAAAATGAATTATAATTTTTAATGAAAAATAATGGAGGTCAAAAAATCATTCAAACAATTTATTCCTTTGAAAAATGCATTCTTACTCTACTTATTTTCAACTACACATTTATAAATAAAATAATATTACTCATAAATCCAAAATTTTTCCATATTTTCTATCACATCACTTGAAAAAATGCATTATATTCTCTACAATGTGTATCAAACACAGCCTTAATCAGATAAAAGATTGTTAAAAATTATCGAAACATGTTCAAAAATAATTTATTAATCTTTTTACTTTTCAAAAGTTCTCGGAACTTAAGTACGTGGCATACTTTAAAAAAAAAAAAAAATTCCTTCAACAATTTTTATAAAATAAAGGCAATATCAAACATGATGTAAAGTGAGCAAATGAAACGAGAAAATTAGGACAGCTGTCAATATAGGTATTTGAAGTACACAGGGAACTGAATGAAATGAAAATGGTGTGAAGAAAATACCTGGTGGCCAAAACAAATGCCTAGAACCTTCTTTTTCATTGTATCCAATTTCTTCAGCAAAGCTACGAGTTTACAGATCCATAAATCGTTTCCATGGGCGTCAGTGCAACTACCGGTGATCACGAATCCATCGTACTCTCCGACCTCGTTGTCTTCCGGAAATTCGTCATTCGCAACCTTAAACATGTCCCATGTTTCACCTTCTTCTCCCAGCATTTGCACGAAAACCCCGAAATAACCTCCGTAAAGTTTCTTCACGTAATCTGAATCATCTGCACAAAGAAGAACAGCAAACTTTTTGCTACCCATTCTCTCTCTCTATATCTATATATGTGTATGTATATTCCTAGAGGTAAAGGGAGATGAGCTGTTCGACTTGGAGGTGTTCTTTGGGCTGCCTATTTATAAAACAAAGTGACGGAGGTTACCGAAAGTTTTGAATTTACGAATCTGCCACTCTGACAATATAGAAAAACAAATTTTAAAATAATTTTCATATTCCCTTATAAAATATTATTATTATTTTCTATCAAAGGATTAAAGAATCTTTACTGCAGTACTAAGAGGGTGTTTGGTGAAAATTAAAAATTAGATTTTTAGTAGATTTTAACAGAAGTTTTTGAAATGTGTGGTTGAAAAGTTGTGAGACTAATAAAAGATGTGGTTAATATTGATTATCTGACTTTGATTTGGATTAAAATCTGATTTTAATTCGGACCAAACAAGATTTTTATTTTTTTGATAGTTACTTCTCTTCTAGACTTCTACGCTCATTTTTAATAGCACTTCTTTTTTAAGAAAAAAAAAATTCACGTTTTCTTGTAACGTTTTCCCATTTTTAAATCATATATTCATAAATAAAAAAAATCACTTTTCAAAAAATCTTTATCAAACAAGGGTTAACACGTAAATGGATGGCATAGCATGATAAATATGGAAACAAAAATAGTTGTAAATTCGGCTAAAATAGTTATGGTATTTCTTGTTACAAACTTGTCTCCAAGTTTGTTAAATATCTTTGGATTTTATTCTAAAATGTTCTATTGAAGCTTAAAAAGTTTCTTTATTATAATTCTAGGACTTTTTTTTCTCTAATTTTATATAACTTCGGAATTACAAAATAATCAAATTCAACGAAAAGAACTCGTTTGTTTAATTTTATTTATTTAACTAGTTCGTTTAATTACAAAAGTTAATAACGTGATAAGTAGAACATTGGAAGCTCGGAAAGGTGATTAAAAAGTGTGTCATACGGACAAGTGACTGACTTTAAGGTTAATAATTGATATACAATTGCAAAAACCCAAGTAAAAAAATTTGAGGAAAAATAATGTTGATCACGCTCCTAATTTTTCTTTTAGATGCAAGTTTTCACATTGAAGTTTCTTTGGGTATGGCATAATGTTTCAATTAAAACAGAAATAGATTCATACATTGGATTGTTGGTTCTTTGAATTTAATATTGTTCTTTGGCGAACTTCAAATTTAATATGTTTTTGATCGAATATTATGTAACACAACAAAAATTTCTATGTCAGACTTATGACTCAAAGACCTGACAAGCAAAAAGAAATTTGGTATTATGATGTCGAATTAATAATGGAATTAATTATTTATCAAAGTAAAAAAAAAAAAAAACTTTTAAAATTAAAATGATGACATATAAATTTAAAATAAGGTAAACAAGGAAAAAAATAGAAGTTTTAATCTAGACATAATGGTAAACTAAAAAGTGTATATTTTTCATCTACAAATAACGTTTGTTCAAGTATCAATTAATTTGCAATTAATCTTAATTGCCTTTGCACACCATTGCTAATGTCATTCTTGAGTAGAGATGAATTAAAATTTAAAAGCAGCCTTCTTAAAGGTCGAAAAAAGCAAGTAGCCTCTGCACACCATTGGAAGGCGTTTAAAAGGCATCCCCGTATATGGAAAATACGTGAAAAGGGCGATTCACCAAATTGGATAGCCTATAATGCGAGACTAGACGTCAAAATGCATGACTAACACAAGCGTTGAAGCCAAAAGACTTTTTTATATACTTTTCTATTTTTTATTTTTAAATTAAATAAATTAGTTTAATAAAAATATATTATTAACAATTCTAAAATAAATAAATTAATATTTAAAATAAGGAAACATCTTATTATAAAAGGATATTATTAATAATTCTAAAATAAAAAAATAAATTAAAGAATTACCTTCTACGTCTAGAAAGTTGAAGGAAAGTTAAGGATATTAGTTTAACCTATTTTATGGTTTATTAAACAAAAAAATTATAAAAAAATGTTAGAAAGAAAGGGAAATGTTGCTTATGGTCGTATCTTTTCTTGTAACTTTCCGATTGAAGCTTCTTTGAGTTGATTTTTCGTTCTTGGCCTTTTCAAATTGTACTTTTGACCAACTTATAATTTTATTACTCTTTTTGCACTGAATATGGAATGCTCAGAAAATTTCTACCTCATATTCGTAAATAGTGAAGTCTTATACTCGGATTCTCGCAAAAGAAAATCATTTTTCACACTTATTATTAGTGAATAATGGTAGTGAGATACTCGAAGTTGATAATAAAAATTTCTTTTGGGTTATAAAAACTATTGGAATCTTGAGTAATTAAGTACTACAAGCAAAAGCATGTCGAAAGAATTTGTTCGATCATCAAATTTAACTTAAAGAGCATTTGATTAAAAAAATAAAGTAAAAAAAAGTCGCTTAACGCGATTACTAATTCAAACGAGGATTAAGATGACCTGTCCATATTTCATACTGAGGTTGCCAAAGATGAAACGTAGGTAGGTAGAGGAAGAGATATTGGCAGCAGCTACGTGAGGAAAGTGTGTTTCCAGTATAGTAATGGTGAATAGTTTGACAAGGATAAATTGGTCAAAAATCGAAGTAATAGCATTGTAAACTCAAAGAGACTCTTTTTCATCTCCAAGAGAATGATCCAATCCATGTCAATCAATAATAAAAATTAGTGGTTCATGCAATTTGGTGATTTTTTGAATGAAAATTGAAAACTTTGTAGTTTCTTCCAAATTCTGAAATTTTCTATAAAAACAATATTTATCGGTACGTTCACTTAGAATCAACGAAATCATGCAAGCCACTCCAATCAGATTGACATAGAATTGAACTACATGTTGAGACGTGTCTCGGAGAAACATGGTAAACTGAGCTTCGCCCAGCGCAATCCAACCGATTGACACTACTATGCATAAAAAAATTAAAAAAAAATTGAGTCCTACACATCCTTGCTAAAGGCACGACTCAACTTATTTGACACCCCTAATTATGTGTTCAGACGCGTACAATATATCACCCATCTGTAGATCTTTATCTAGTTTTGCCACGTCTAAAATTGCCGCACTTTCCTTGCCGACGATGCCAATTCCAAGTGAAAGAGATGCCAACACTGTTGTCTGGACGGCATATACTTGACCATGTTTCCAAGTTTTGTCCCACCTAGGAATGTAGTAAAAATACAAGACGGCAAGTGATAGCATGGATTTACACGAAAACTAAACAAACTTTCAAGTGAATAATCATACAAACGCTAACCAACAAAATCTTGTTTCGGAATTTTCCAACAAACTCATATGAACTTATTTCAACACAAAGAAACAGAAAGTATATAAACATTGTACAAATTGTTTCAACTGTGGACATTATAAATTGAGTTTGTTCTGTAAGATCACTCTGTCCAAGTCATTTACAAGAAGACTCATTTCCAATGGAAGAATTTGTAGGGAATGGATCTCTGAAAGAACTTCTCCCAAGGCTGATAGAAGAAGGCTGGGACGACGTACCAGCTCTGAAGATCATCAATTCAGAAGACATGGATGAAATAGGCATGAGTCAGCAACATAAGGTTAGTCATTTTTAGATTGTAGTCTTGTTAAGGTTATTTCAAGAACCAAAAATCCAATCAAAGTTCATCATCATCCGGTGTTGGAAAGTTAGAAAAACTTTAATCGCCTTGAAACGATCAAGTATTATTATTGTCACCGATGTATATGCCAATTTCACTAGTTGATCTCTCTTCTCTACTCAAGGATGCACTTGAAATTAGGTCATACCTGCATGATCGGGCACTGCTGCAGTATGGGGATAAACTCGAGGCATCAGGGAAATGTCTGCCTGAACTTCTTACCTTGAGTGCTGCAGATCTTTCTTCTCAGCTCGAGATGAAAAGAGGACATATCGCCCGTTTCTTGGACAGAACCAGTGCATGCGCAACGGATCCTCCGCCAGTGTCACATTCCTCGTTAACAACAAGACGAAACGCCATGGACTCTAGTAACAGCATCTACAGGAAGGATCTTTCATCCCTCAACTCTGGAAAATTAAGGAGCATGACGAGAACACCAGGAAGCAACAGGTCTTATAATCTTCCCCTCGAGCAATCCATGGCTAGTTTCAAGATCAAAGAGGGACACATCTTTAAGGGAATTGTAGCAGCAATTCCAGCAGCTTGTGGTTGTGTACAACCTCCCCCAATACTTAAAAGTGTAGCTCCTTATTCCACTATTGAGAATATCTCTGTCCAGAAACTAACTCCAGAATATAAGATAGGAATGGAGCAATTGGTCAAAACGAAGACACCTCCCATGAAATCTTTGGAGTTATGGCGTGAAAAACCAGCTATACTCCTCTGCATACGCAGACCGGGGTATGTTCATATGAATACACTTCTATTATTTCATGCTAGGAAAATGCTAAAATATCTTAGCACTTCTGTGTTCGAGTGCAAACTGAATGTGTCTGAACTGACCAAAGTCAAGAGAATCCTACACTACAATATTTGCATAAAATATAGTGGCCTCTTTGATCAAATTATTAAACTACTGCATACACCACATTAGAAGATGCATTTCCTTCCACTGAAAGAATTAGAAATGCTAAGAGAATGACCAGATTCATCCATATTTTCATAAACAGGTGCATCATGTGCAGAGCTGAAGCCCACCAACTATATTCCAAGAAATCCATATTTGATGCACTCGGCATCCAGTTATATGCAGTTCTTCATGAGCAAATAGAAACGGAGGTACAATTTTCTTTCTTGATTACATGATCATCTAAGGCAATTACGCTTATGGATGTTCACGTATATGCTTTGACGGTTCCAGGTAAAAGACTTCTGGCCTCGATACTGGGGTGGCGTTGTACTTTTTGACAGAGGCAAGGAGTTTTTCAAAGCCCTTGGTGGAGGAAAGCTGCTTAAAGGTAAGTTCATATCTGGTTTCCTATTCAACCCACGAGCAATTGCAAATTACAAGCGAGCGAAGACTATTGCAGTGGACCAAAATTTCAAGGGTGAGGGTGAGATAAAAGGTGGACTTTTCATAGTTGGTAGAGGAAAGAGTGGCATTGCTTACCAGTTCATCGAAAGAAACTTTGGTGACTGGGCACCACTAGATGAAGTAATAGAAATCTGTACTCGACTCCAGGTAGTTAAACTTATTTCTTTCCTTTTCTAATGCCTTGCTGTAACTTCTTTCCTACACAGAATTTACTGAAATGAGCTCCATTTCATTCTTACGCAGAACAACGAACATCAGTCGATCGGCGTCGACAAAATCATATAATGCAATATTGGAGAAGTAAAAGGAGAAATCATATAATGCAATATTGGAGAAGTAAAAGGAGAGTAATTTGGCTTCTATTTACATACCCGTCATCCGTTTCACTTTCAAATTCGAGCATTTTGCAACTAGAGTAAGCATATCACAAATCTGGGAATTCATTTGTAGTACAATCTTCTGCTAGTGGATGTGAATTCATTTGTTGTGGCAAAAGGATGTTTGATTTGCTTGTTACATTGATTCAGACTGTTGGGGAAGAATTTAACATAGAAGTTCGCTGGTAAACCATTTCTCTGTGGCATGCAACCACATCAAAATCCTAAATTGGAAGAACGAAAGAGGCAAGTTAAATATCATTGATGCAATCACGCAAGTTTAACGACTAAAACTATATGAAATCCTTCTAAATTGAACTAGGGTATAGCTAATAATCGAGTTAAACAAGTGCCAATAGAAACAAGAGGCACCCAGCATAACACTGTATATACATAACCATACTACATTTTCAGAAAAAATTTGACATCTTTTTTGACGGAATGTCACATGATATTCTATCGTTAGGCTGTTTTAAAAACAATCAACTTTTACATCCAATCATTTCATGTCACAAATACATCCGTCAACTAGGTTGTTAATATTTCCTGGCAAAATATTAATTGCCACGTTGTGCACGATAAAAACTCAGAAATAATCAATATGATTTGTCTAACAATCAAAATTTTGTGAAATTTGTCCTCACAATCCTACAATCCTAGCTCCATTCATGGTGGCTCTATAGTTGGAAGCGGCAACTATGGTATCTAGTTGGGTTTGGTTAAAAATTTGGATTTTGGTTGGGTATAGTGATTTGTGTTGGGTTATGGTTAATGAAATGTTGCATAATGAATGGTTTAAAGCTTATTACGAGGACTTGGATTAAAATATTTTAATTTATCATACTATTTTTTATATATATTTTAAAATATGACTGAAATCGAAAAACATAAAATAGTACAAAAAAACTAAGGGTGTGTTTGGTTCAAGCTGCTTTCAATTGTGCAAAAAATTGAAAACATGTTTGATCTAGTAATTTTAAAGATAAATTTATAACATAAAATTCAAAACAAAATTTTCAACGATTATAGTATTTTTCATTGAAAACTCTAAAAACACTCAAAATATGGAAAACAAGCGTTCAAATAAAATTTTATTAAAATAATTTTTTTTAATTTTAAATTTAAAAATATAAATATAAATAAAAAAATTCTAACAAATAAATTTTTAAAATTTTTAAAAAATATAAATCAAATTGATATAATTTTGAAAAAGTAAAATCTGAAATTTAAAACAAATTAAAAAATAAAAAATGTAAAAGATAATATTGTAAAAATTTCTAAAAAAATAAAGAATTATAAAACATAAAAACAGTTCAAGCTCTTAATAATTATTTATATAAAAATTCTAAAAGAAATTAAATGAACATAGATGAAAATATTTTTAGTCCACGTCATTAATTTTTTTTATTTTTTATATTCTTTAACTCAATTTATTATTACTTTTATTTTGATTTTATAACAAGAAAAAAATATTGTAAGATTTACCACTTTAAAATATATATTAACATAAAATTGTTCTATTTTTACATAATAATCTACTTTCATGAAATAAAATGTCGTAAAATAAATTTTTAGAATTTTCAAACCAAACGTCTTTTCTATTTTTCCTGTTTTGAGAAATGGTTTTTCAAAATGATAAACCAAATGCATTTTTAACAATTTTAAAACAGACTGTCAAAATATAAAAGTGAAAATGAACTCAAGACTCAAAATTGAAACACAAATCAAATGTGCTCTGAAATATTTGGAGCTTATTTTGGATATACCATATTTTCCGTTTGTTCCTAGTTCCTGAAAGGGTGGAGATTCCCAGATATGGGTTAAGAAATTGGAAAATTGGCACGTGATGCCCATACATATTTGTCTTAGCAGCTCCAAGTCAAGCACGAGAAGAGAAATATTGCCAGAGTTGATCATGACTATGGGAAGGAAATTATCGTCCTTAGATATGTGATCAAGTGTGATCGATGGTCCATCTTCTCTCGCTTGACCCACCCCCAAGGGGAGAGCAAGAGAGAGCCCCCCTCTGGCTTGATCGAAGTGGTCAAGCATGGGAAGAAAGAGAGAGGTGGCTCTCACATTCGATCAACACGATCAAGGAAAGAGGAAATAAGGAGGATTCACTCCCTTTCGCGAGAGAGTTACTCGGTGTGGTCGATCGAGATAGGGATCCTTCCTCCCTCTCTTCTTTAATTGGGAGGTTGGAAGAGAAGGGGGTGTCGGAGAGAGGGAACGAGTCTCCCTAGTGGCTGCTTGTTTGAGTAGTAGGTTCTAAGGGACTGAATGTCCAACTAAACGCCACTTGGTTGAGCTAGGTTGTGTCACATTTGTCCATTAAAAATGTGACCATTGTTATTACAAAAATGTTGCACCTATAGGGCCACGTCCATCAAAGGGGGATATCTATCGATTCTACCCCGTTGGTACATACAAGGCCAATGTGACCCTGTACGTGTGGCATCGTTCTTGTTATCATCTATGGATCCATCATTTAAAGTCAATACATAAATCCCTATAATGGAATGCGAATCAAAATGAGCAGGGCCAATCCTAACTTAAGGCAAACTAGGCCATTGCCTTGGGTCTCACATTTGAAAGGGTTCATAAAAAGAAAAGAGGCCCAAAAAAACCCCAATCCAAAACCCCTCGTAGCCTCAAAAAAATCTTTGGAAGAGAGTCAGAGACGTTTATTTTCTTGATTTCTTCCCCAAATTCTCTCCATTCCTTACGGTGACGATTCACGTCCAGTCCAATTGGACTTCTTCACTCTGACTTATAAACAAACACAGAACAACAACGGTGTGATAGGGAGGTGAGAAATCGGCTTAGAGTAATAGAAACCCATTAAAAATTTCTGTTGAATCTGACATTATGACGACTTATGAGTACACAGTTTACCTTTTTAGTGTTATTTGAATGTTTATAATGTAATTTTTTATACATGTTCTGATGTTCATATCTTGTTAAATATCAAGCATTTGAATATGAGAGAACAATGGTTTGATAAAGAGATGTTAAATATACTGTCTAGAATCTTGTATTTAAGAGCACGTTTATTTTTGTCAAGGGGGGTTGGGGTCCGTCTTGCTTTCGATGGATGAGAAGTTGATTGGGGACGATTATCCGAGTAATCGAGTTGAGGATGTTAAGCCGGGGTGGTTGTGGATAATGAGGTTTCATATGAATTTTTTTTTACATTAAAAAAAATTACACCTAAAACTGAAGTGGGCTGGGGACTAGACCGGGCTACGGCCCCGCCCAATCCTCCCTACATCCGTCCCTAGTTTAATATACATGCTTTTTGATCGTGTTTGAAGATGTTTCACTTCATGCATTTGCTGGAGGCATAACTTGGTAATGGATGTAATCTTTGACATCTTTATATTGGGATTAGAAAAGCTTCCATTTATATTGAATGACTTAATTCTATTCTAACAAATTATACCTGACAATGAGGGAAAATATATATATCAATAGAAAGGCAAGGGATCTCTCAGCTTCTGGTAGCTAGTAAAAACACTTGTTTAAGAAAAAATAATAAAACACCTGTTTGCAAAGTTGTGACGATTTTAGGGGAATTTGCATATGATTATAGATTATAGCTAATGGTATGTTTGCACTGAATTTAAGGTTATGGTCTTGAATTATAGACTGATGTATGCCAGTGAAACTACCATAGCAATCTTGATCAATAGCTTAGCCTAACAGTTTTAATCTTCTTTTTAATATAAAAGTGTTATAAAAGTGTTAATTATTTAAATAATTCTACACTTTCAAAAAAAATTATGTTGAAGGGACCTCTAATTAGTCGCCTAGGACCTCTAAATTCTCGGAGCCGACCCTGAAAACGAGATTCAAATACCTCTTATTCTTCAAGAGTTTTAAGCCTTTTAAAAGCTCTAATAAATTTTAATTTAAAACCAAACCAAACCAAACCAAAACCCAATTCTACTTTAAAGTGAAAAGAACATCATTCTCTCGACTAGTACACTATAAATTAGGTGTACAAAAATATTGAGCAACAACATGTGAAAATGAGATGAACTTTATCGGATAACACATTGTATCCTTGTAAAAACCATTTTGTCAGATTCCAATTCTTGTAAAGATTGACCCTACTCTCACATTAATATAAGAAACTGAAAGTATACAAACATGGTACACTTTTCTTATTTAATATTGATTAGCACCGTACCAACATGCCCATAAATGTGAAGGTAAATCTTCCTTAATTGTGTACTTCTCTGAACTATTATCTCTAAACCGATTCAGATGTTGCATACGGTCAAGTTCTTCGGGGATCATACTCGGAACAAATTCAAGGGTCTGTAAGTTGAAACTTCAAACTCACGGTGGTAAGCTGTAACATGTCTTAACCGGAACAAGCTCTGATAGGAGGACTACGTGATTTCCTTTATTATGTCGTGAACAAATTTATACGCTCGGGTTGAGAAAAAAGCTATCATGGTTCGGCTTTAATGTGGCCTGAAGGCAAAGAACCTGTAAACGTAGCAAAAGATACTGTAATTAGCTTAAGATATTTCCACTACTTAAAAGTTTGCCGTGGGATATAACCTAATATACCACTAAAATCTTGGCTACTAAGAGGAGCACTCGAGTTTATGCCCATCTGAACAACATTATGAAGCTCTTCCTCCCACAAGCTCGGTACCTGCACATGATCATAACGATAAACCGCAAAGCAAGATCAATTTCGTAATTTAACTATAAAATGGTTGTTGAATCACCTCCTCAATTGATGTAAAATCGCAAGATGAAAAAGTGCAAGTTCGAGCAGAAGAGAACCAGAGCTTACTTGAGATGTGGACTCTCTAAAGGCAGTGGTAAATGGGGAGTTGATAGATCTCCAAAGTGCATTTGAAGAGTTTGCCAAGCCCAAAAGACAAGGTTGAATTAGTCCAGGTGGTGTTTGATGCAGTGGAGGGTAAGGCATGGTCACATCAGGTGGAAAAGCCAATGAAGATGATGAACCAACGCGTGACTGAACAATCTGCTATAAATGTATTGCTTGTTGCATTAGATAAAATACTAATTTACACGTAGTCAATCATAAATTAGTGCCTGGATGGGTGTGCTTTTCTTACATCTTTGGTAAGGAGCCCTTCGATACTGAAGTTCAGCCGTGGATTTACTGTTGCAAGCTTCATTGAGAGGAACTGAGAAGAAATGGAAATGCACTAACATGAATGATCTAGCTACTGAGAGAGCAAAAATCCTAACATCAAACACAGGATAAGCAAACATTCTGAACATGAAAAATTACAAGTAATGAGTACCTAAAATAGCTTCTCATATTCATTCACACCCACCTCAACCCACAATCAAGGAAAAAGAAAAAGCGAAAGACTGGAGAAGTTGATCGTTAGTTGCTATTCATTCAAACATGCATACATCGTGCAATGAATGGTAGTCAAACTGTTCAAGCTCACCAGTAGGACTATTGACAATAATAGATGCTGTCTCACATCAAAGTCTATCAATAGCACCATGAATCGAACAACAATATGAACATAAATGCATTATTAGTTGACATACCTCAACCTGTCGTTGCAGTGATTGCACGTAATTGATGATTTCATCCAGCATTACTGCTTTTCCCGTAATCTGAAAAACAACATTTGTTCTTATGGAATGAACTAAAGCAAAGAATCTAATTAAAATATACAAGATTTAGGCTTTCAAGTTACTTTCAATAAGACTAACCTTGCTGCAACCAGGCACAAGATCCTGAAGAAATTTCATTCTTTCACTAATCTTCTCCCTCCTTAGCTACAATGTAGATAAATTACTTGAAAAAATAAAACATAATAATAAAACGTTCCCTTTTTTGAAACTTATGATGAACTTTGACTAAAATTCTTACTCTTTCTGCAAGACTATGGCTATTTGTTGCCTGGCCTCTACGTGCTCGAGCGCATATGTATTCTTCCTTGGGCAGATCTGATCCTTGAGATCCCTGCTTACCATGTTTTCCAGAAGGTTTACTTGTTGTGGTTGGATTCAGATTACCCCTATGTTGAATTTCACCATCGCCCTTCGCTGGCCTGGCCGATGGTTCCAGGGCTCGATTTTTTACATTAAGTGCCCTACTCTGAGGCACCAAAGATACATGAAAATTATAATGAAAGAGGTAAAATGTATCAAAGCGCTATGAACAAAATGCTAAACAATATTCAACCTGCTCAGTTCTCTTCCTCTTCTTAGACCCAACTCCTTTACCAGAAGACTCCCTGGGTGAACCCTCCAACTCCTCCTGATCACCTCTGCTGCTAAATTCAGCATCATCAGAATCATCAGCCAATGTACCAACTCCTTGTTTTGCTTCATCATGAGAGCAAGGCAAACCTTCCCCTATTTTCTCATTCTTGAGTGGGCTTCCTTCAGTTCCATACTCCAAAGGTATCGATGCCTCCTTGGAACTTTCAGTAGTGTTCAATTTTGTTCCATCACCGACAAATACCTCATGTTGCCCTTGAATTGATGTTGACGCGCCAGAATAAGAATTCAAAGTTTCAAGAACGCTAAATGGATTCATCATTTCACCAAAATTCCCTCCACCGAAACACGAAAACCTCGCTGCTCTTTCAACAAAACCTGAATCAGACGGAAAGTCAGGCGAACTCTGAGGAACCATCCCTGGAACAGTAGGCAAAAACATACCATCCCTTAACATTGCATAAGGAATCCATCCTGTACCAGCATTTGGACCAAAACTATCTGAAGTCCTAGCATTATTTTGAACATTCACATGACAATAGCCTAGATTCTGTCCACTTACGGGCTGATCCCAAATTGCAGGACAAAAAGAATCCACCATCGAGGCGGAGGAACAAGCAGAAGACTCCACAATTGAATTGCCTGTCGGAATCATTCCCACTGATGTATTCAGAAGATTATTGTCACTTAAAGGCCAGTCTGTAGACATGTAAGAAGCATGGTAGTTTATAGGATTCTCATTCCCCTTTTCTGGCTCAATGGTAGCATCCTTACCAGCAATCCCCATCTTTTCTTTCAGAGTAAAAATACACCCCAAAAGAGTAGGAAAACCCCTATTGTAATCTTCTTCAATCTTCAAGAATCAATACGCACCCTAACAAAAAGCAAAATTTAGACCATCAAACACCCTAAGAAAAGACCTTAACTTATTAGTCTCACTCGATTAAAAAAACACTCCACATTTTTAAAACCAGTCAAACTTTACCAATAAACATAAAGTCAAGTCCATACAATTCTTTAATTCGTATAATTATTTACTCCATCAGGGAAACAAAAAAAAAAAACATGAGCAGTAAAAAGCTTCCACTGAGTTTTTTTAAGGAAAAAAAATGAGAAAATAAGTTTCACAGTCAAACTAGCCCCTAAAGGGTTGAAAGGTAGCACATAACAAAGGTCTCTTTTTAAATTTGAAGACTCATAAGCTGCAGGCAAACAAAATGCAGAGACAAAAAACATATATCAGAATGCAAAACTACCATTTCCTAAGGTTTTTTAATGAAATTAAAGCAGCCCTTCAAAAATTAAAGCGCCAGACCCATTAATGCCTCAAGAAAACACAAGCCCAGTTCAATAAAGGAGCTCAAGAAAGTGTTCAGAAGCAGTTATTTGGTACAGAAACATTGATTTCAGTATCATAAATGCTAAGTCACTCATTGATTCATTCAGAACACATATAGACGGAGAAAGAACGCCCAATAAGTACTCTGAAGAACAGAACTAAAAGTGGAAAAAGAAGACAGATACCATTTCAGATTGTGTGCTACTTTTAGTACTTCTGTCTGTACACGGTTTTGAAATTGAATAGCCCTTTCTTTATCACTGAACAAAACCCTTTCTTTCTTGAATTTTTTTTCTCCTTTATTGAATGTAAATTTTGTTCGAAGCTCGACTTCAAACCATTATTAATTCAGAGTGACAATAAGCATTCAAGAAAACTAGAGAGAGAAATCGAGAGATGAGAGAGCAGAGTAAAATGAATTGGAGAGAGAGAATGGTTACTTGAAGGAAGTGAAAAGGAAAGCTTCACAGGAAAGTTGCTGCATTTATACTCACGCCTTGCATCAAAAATTGAGCTCTTGATGATTAATCAGTAACCACCGCCAATGCTTCTCCTTGTTTAAAATTAAACGTTACAGTAATGGTACAGTAATGATTCAGAGACCTACTTCCTTTTTTATTTGTTTGTTTAATAGTTTCCCTCCTAGTATAAATTATTCTTTAAATGATAAAACAAACCTAACAAATGCAAAATCAAAATTTTCTTGTATCCTAACCTAACAAATGCAATTATATTACATATTGACATTAGATGCTACGAACCATCTCATTTGAAAACTTTAAGACTTAAAGATACGATATATTTATCTATTCAAATTTCTTTAACGTGTTCTTGTGTGCACGTTGTATTCATCTACTTAAGAGCTTGACGAGGGCACAATGTTTCGATAGTTAAAAATAGAGAAAATTGCTTATTGATCCCCAACTATTATTAAAGTAGCAATTCAGTGGTCAACATTTAAAAATGAACAATTTGATACCAACCTTTCATTTTAATGAGACAATTAGTCCATAATGCCCAAAAGTGTCAAAATCTCTAACAAATATCCCTTATGTATCCAATTTCTATTTTACTATTGAATTTGGACTAGTGATCGGAAATTTGAAGTGAGGCGGGTTTGTGTGATGTTTATGTAAATGATTGTCCAACAAGAAAGAAAGTTTGACGACTAACTTGTCTTTTTAAGAGGTTAGTGACCAACTTACTAATGCCACAATACTTAAAGACTAATGGTACATTTTTTCCTCAAAATTATGAAGCATTTATGTATGTAAAGTTAATTGCAAGTTTTCAATGCGAAGTACGTGAGATTGTGTTTTGGAAGTGTTTATAAATGAATAGCAATGATTGGTAAAAAAAATGACTAATACTTGTTGATTCTATAAAATATGCAAATAAAAAGTGATTTGACCAAAGGTGTTTATACACACTTTCAAACATGCTATACATTAAAGTTATGGAACAATTTTTCCTCAAAACTATGAAGCATTTATTTATTTTAAAGTTAGTTATCTTCAAGACAAGCGGTATTTTAAGTGCTTATAAAAACATTAATAAAACTCAAGTATTTTTCAACCTAAACACGCTACAAGTTCATACCTACTGTTACGCCTTGATTCACAAGACCCCAAATATACTACGTGGCGATCAAAGGTAGGGCCCCACATCGCCCCGAAATATATTAACACGAGACTGATTTAATCGAACCCCTAATTTTTTGAGTATTCTTATTTTAATAATTGTGTTTATTAAATCATGTCATTAAATAATTGTGTTTATTACTCTCCTAATTTTTTTTTGAGTATTCTTATTTTAATGAATTACATTGACTATTGTTGATTACATTATTAAAATTTATTACAAATGTACAAAATAATAATAATAATAATAATAATAATAATAATAATAATAATAATAATTTATTGTATTAAAAATGTATAACAAAAATGGACACTATTTTATTTTGACTTCGCACCAAAATTTGGTGCAAAATGGTGTTTTGATGCGCATATTAGAGTTGCTCTTAGACCCGACGTGATCCCTCGACGTACCCTTTTTCCTTTGCAAGTCCAGCGAGCTTGTCATGCCAATAAATACGTCTAATGTGTCACAATAATTTTTAAGGTGTAACCGTAACAAATAGAGTGCTTTAAAATGGTCTTTATAAAAGCTATAAATTTGTAAACTTCAAAGAAGCAGTTCTTGACTTTAGAAAATGTATTATAGATTACAAAATAGTTTAATTATCAACAAATATTAAAAATAGAGTCCAGAGAGATTTAGCCTCATTTTCTCGTTTACATTTGTCAGAACATTATGCATAAAGTACACATAATAAAATATTTTTAGTAAAATGATATTTTTAATAAATTTTACTAAAATATGGTGAAATCTATGATTGAAATATTGATAAAATTTGTGAGTGATTAAGAATGAATTTGGAAAAATAAATTTAAAAAATTTGGGACCAAGAATACACATAGTTTCGACTTTCGACCCAACATTTTTTTAGAGTATGACTTTGCTCTCATGGATTCAAGTTTTTTGCCAGGTGGGAATGCATTTCAAAAAGAGAAATTAATCCAGAGGTTAAGATTTTTTTTTTCTTCACAAGTTTAAAGTTGACCTATCAAGTTTGAACACACAATTAAATAATCTTGACTAAAAATAATTAATAATGGGAAAATCAAGAGTAAAAAAATTAATTATTGATGTTACTTCTCAAACATATTAATTTTATTTTTGTTTAAATATACTGCTTGGTTAATGGACTGTCCCTTTCTCTTTCTCTTACGTGATTATTAGTTGGCCTCGGGACTTGAAATCACAAAGACCAAAGCACTAGAATCATGGAATCTCCCTCTAAACAAATTCCTAATAATATAAAAGATTAAAAATATTAATTGGAAGGTAATATTTTATCCTAAAGTTAAATAGGGAAAATTGTTTTTCTTTCCATTCTCTCTCTCTCATTTTTTTTTTATTGAAACCTTTTCGTTTTCTTTCCTTTTAGTATTGGATAATTGAAAATTGATTTCCTACACATCGTGTTATACTAAGCAACGATAACATGACATATCTATTAATTTGTGGATCATTTAATTTATGCACCTATCATATATTTATTCGTCAATTAAGCCTCTGTTTGGGCTCCATTAAAATGAGTTTTGTTGAGGAAAAAATGTGTTTTGAAATAGTGATTTTGAGGGAATGTGTGATTAAAAAAAAAAAAAATTAGATCTATGGGTAACATTATTTTATTAAAAAATGTGGGATTAAAAATGAGTCTTAAAAAAATGTATTTAAAAAAAAAAAATGGAGCTCAAACAGGAGCTAAGTGATGTGTTATGTGAGTTGCTTAGTAATAACTCTAAGCCCCTATTTGGACTCCATTTTCCAAATTATAATGATGGGATTATTAATTTTTCGAGAATGTGTAGTTAAAAAGGAAGAAAAAATTTATAAGGTTATCTGTAATATTATTTTATTGAAGAATGTGTGATTGAAAAAAAAATAGAAAAATGAAATTTAATTTAATTGGGGCAATACAGGAGCTTAGAAGATCATTTATCGAAATATTATATTCACCCCCCCCAGCCCCCCTTTTTTTTTGTTACATGCACCACAATTTATTTATAATGAAACTGCTCAATTTTTCTTCATTTTCGCAACAACTTTGAATTCCATTGTGATTATACCAGTTAAATATTAATGGAAATTATTTGTACTAATCAAGATGTATATTTTTGGATGAAGTAAAAATCTTTAATTTGCATTTTGACGCTATATATTTTAAAATTTACGTGTCATGCCTTTGAATAAAAAACAAGAGTAATATTTTTTAAGATATAATGATAAATATATTAGAAAACATATGTAACAATTTTAAAGGAAACTAGAGATCAATAATAAATCTGTACCTATCATTCTATAGGAGAGGAACAGCTGACCAAATAATATGAAAAATGATCCATGTTTGGCTCATGCTTATATTTATTCATGCCGCTTTTTGTCTATATATTTTGAGGGATTCACATGTAATACTCACTCATCCATCATTTATAAATATTTTCCAAAATAATCTTATTTATTTTCACTTGATCAACATGATAATTATAAATTAGTACATATACAAGAAACCATTGACAAATGTACATCAGGGGATTGTACAAAGTAGAAGACAATGAAAAATCCAACCTATACCACCCTTTTATAAAATAAGGGTGATTAGATTCCTTAGGTCCCTTTTCAAATTAAAATATAACTTCCCCAAGAATTACATCCAATCAAGTATTGACGTGTGGAATGATGTACCCTTTCATAGGACTACTATCAATTGGTGTTGTACATAGAAAAACATCGAGACCAAAACAAAAAAAAATATTTTTCATAAAAAAACATGTTAATTAAACAGCATAAAAGTAAGAATTTAGGTGAAAAACACACTGTTCATGAAAAATATTGACAATCACATGCAACATTATATTTACAAAGAGTGATAAATAATTGTAAGAATAAGAGTTGGTTCATGGTTGGCATTGGCTCTTCTTTTGGGAAAGTATAAACTAATTATGCATGAAATGAAATCAATACAAAGCAACATGGAATTGGAATTGGGGGATTCGAAATATCTTAGCAAGATCTTTTTAAGTTTTTTAAAATGAATTTAAAGCCTGTTTCTTCCATGATTATGTGTTTTTAAGTGTTTGCATGCTGTGAAACAATAAATGGAGATATATAATCTTGAACTTTAATCAATTAAAGCGAAGCACGTTTCCAAGTTTGAATTATGTCAAATCTTCGTACTTGCACAAAGATTTAGAGATTCAATGTATATTAAACAAAATGATTATCATATTGCACTATAATTTTTATTTGATACATCATTATATTTCAGTTTCTTAACCTTTACTCTTAATTTTTTCATCGAATTCTTATTTTCAACTTTATTAATTAGTACATCTCGTTTTTTATGATAATTTATACTAAAAAACTTTGTTTTCATACTTTGAAATGAGGGAAAAATATTTTTGTTTTTTTTTTCACTTTTTATTATTTAAATTTTAACAATATGATGAAAAATAAGTTATTTTATGACATTTCAACAAACTTTTGGACATATAATTGTTGTCAAATATAAAATATGTTAACTAATGAAAAGTTTGAAGATAAAAATGATATGAAAAATCATTAGGAATATAAGTAGTATAATGAGTAAAGATTAAGAACTGTAATTGCAACTAAAGTATGGTATAAAAAATAAAAATTGTAATGTGAATATAATTACCCTAAACAAAATGATTTCAAAATAAATTGTGAAGTGTGAGACTATTTTTTAAAAGGATCGGAGAAAGAGAAGGGGCATCATTGGTGTGTCACTAGATTACTGGAGGAACTTGTAGAAAGGGCCAATCCATCAAATTCACATTAGAAATCATCGATATGCACAAATGAAATCTAGAAATGCATATAAATATAAAATGAACCACGTCTATTCTCAGAGCTAAGGTATATGAAGAATGACTTTTTGTTCCCTTTCGTGCATTGGTTAGGATATCATTTTTTCATGTCGAATACACTGGCTCGATTTCTATAAGTGATAGGTACTCATTCTCGACCACTTACATTTAGCGTTCATTGTTCAACAATCACTCTCTATTTGGCTAAAAAGAGAGAGAGAAAAAAAAAAGTGGTTTGAAACCTTCCTCTCTCCCAACAAGCAATAGGAGATTCTCATTTCTCTCATACTTGTTCACATATTCTTTGAGTATGTTGGTATATTGATATTCGGTTTATGGCCTTGCCTAAATAAGTTAAAGGATGTCGCCAAAATATTCTTTGTGATTTGAGTGAATGGTCTATTTGCCTTCAAATGATCTTGTTGATCGGATGAGCAGTTGGTTCAAAAATGCTAGCCCTTATCGATCTTGTGTTCTATCCATTTTAGTTTACATCAATTTGTAAACAATTATATCCGATTAGACCTAAATTGAATGTGTATCACTTTTATTATCACTTTCAAATTTCAATATTGCCGAGGCAATTATCATGTTATGTTATTTCAAGAGAAGAAAAATGGAGTGAATGAAATTGTCCATTGTATAATGCCAATTATTTCAAAGAATTTTTGAGAGTACAAATAAATATTTGGGTATGCTTAAAAAATTTACTAGTTGGCACTTATCCTACATTTTTTTTTTTTTAATTTAGGCGTTCAAGTTTCGCTCGACTAATCTTAAGGAGTGACGGTCTTCCTCCCTGGTTCGCCACCCGAGTTACTCCGGATGCCGTCACAGTTTATAGACATTTAGGCTGGACATTTGAAGGTTCTTCTCCCTATGGAATCTACCTTCCAACATGGAAGTTACCTTCCAATATTTAAATGTTGTATTTCAGCCGTCACGGGGATTCAAACTTTCGATGATTCGTAGAGAACCCTCATTCTTTACAACTGCGTCATGCCCCGGGGGGCGTTATCCTACCCTTCCTTGTTTGAGCATCGATGTGTATTAGAGTTCAGCAAGTGAAGTAATAAGTAAATTCTAAAATAAATATTTTATTTTATCACAAAATCTTATTTTAAAGTAACATTAATTTAGACCAAAATATGAAGAGATGTGGGCATGACTTGACTGACAGTCAACAGTAGAGATTTTTATGAATTTCATGCAAACATTATGGCTTGTGACATTATGAGATAGTTAATAATTGATTCCGGACTCCTTGAAACTACTTTAGGCCAACTCTGAATTTAAGGACACCCCTTTTCTCCAAAAGGCTGCTATCTTTACTTGCTTTTCCATTTTTCTGTATTTTTCAATCTTATGCTAGAAAAGATGCACATGGGTCCAATCCAATCTTGATAATGGTATGTGGTGCCTATAGCTTTTAACATATGTCTGTTGCTCACAATTGGTGAGGTCAGAAAATGAAATAAACGGAAATTATGTATGATGGACAGAAAAGTAGTAGTACAATTGAAGTCAATTTCAGCCAATTTATAGTGTGAATTAACCTAAATAGTGAGATAACTAGATTAGAGATAATGTTGGTGTTTATATGAAAAGGGTTTGGGGCCTTCCGCCAGGTTTGTTAGTTCTCTATTACCTATTTTTCCAAAGCATAAAACTCCTCTAGTGTCATAGCAATTTCGAGAGACTTCTAATGCGCGACTTTTCTGAGTTGATCCATCTTTTATTTTCTTGAATTTTTGTCATATTTTGCTATGTCCAACCTTAAATGATTGTCTGTGTTAGTTGTAGATTGATATCTTAGCACAAGTTTGGCTAATATTTATAAATTAGGGGTGAGCATCGAATGGTTCAGTCCGCATACTAAAAAAAAATCAGAATAAACCATTTAGTTTCATGTATTTTTACAGTTTTGTTTCGATATCGGTTAAAATATTCACCCTTAATAAGTTTTGGGTGATTTGGTCCAAGTATTTCAAGAATGAGAACCATCTATTAAACTTTGAATATTAAGTAAAATTATTCTATTTAATTTTTTAACTTGGACTAGAATCGATCAATTTTGATTAAAATATCCACCTAGTGAGCACTGGGTGATTTTGTTACAGTATTTCAAGAACCCGAAATAGCACTAAATTTCGAGTATTTTGTAAACGAAATCAAACTGAAATCATCGATTGCAATTATAATATCCACCTCTATTATAAACTAATTAATTCATGTAGGAATTTGATATATATTTGTGAGTCCATATATGATTTTAATACAAAGTTAAGTTCATGTATGATTTTGATACATTAGGTAAAGTTAATGTACCCTTTGCGTAATTAACCCTTTATTGTATGATAATTGTCTATGTTAATGAGTGGGTAGTGGTGAATAAATATAGAAAAAAATGTATACTTATTATCTATATAGTGAAATTTAAAAAATAAACTCTACCATAATTTTACAAAGAGTAATTAGTACATAACATCCACTTTTCACTGTTACTATGGAATCGTCCACACCTTTCATTTTTTGACATTTTCACCTTTATTTCTACATTTTATTGCGCAAAAGGTTTTTTTTATCTATTTTCTCAACTAAAAATTATGAAATGAAAAAAATACCCTTCACTTTAAATAAAATAAATATAAAAAGAAAAAAATTAATTGCAAACATAGTCACAACCTTTTTTGAAATGCGCAATGAGTCTCAATTAAATTACTAAAATGGTAATTAACACATAATGTTCATACCTTTCACTATTATTGCGAAAAAGTCCATACCTTTTATTTTTTTGGTATTTTCTCCCTTTATTATAATTTGATAGCGCAAACCAT
>CAIGRP010062717.1:0-14899 GCA_903798385.1 Fraxinus cuspidata | reverse complement strand
TATATATTTATTAATAAAAAATATAATTAATTAATTAATTAATAAATAAATTTTAATGAAAACGTGATTTTTGAAATTTAAAATATCTATCCTTAATTTTGAAATGGTGACACTGAAATACCCTATTGTTCCGATAGAAAATTCAAAACATAAGGCCTTTTTTGAAGGTCAATGGGCCCAAAACGATCGTCCACAATAATTAGTATCTAAGCCCACATTAGCCATTAGGTTCAAAAAGTGGACCAAAAAATTGGAAAAAAAAATTGATTTTTTTTTTTAATCATTGAGGCATCTTTGGCAAGCTTAAAGAGTTTACAGTTTACTTATAAGCGAATTAGTATAATTAAAATGAATAATCAGATTTCAAATTTGATAGTATAATGATTGTAGGCGGTACACGAGGCCATGCACGGTTAAGGTCAAGTTCAAAATTGAGGTCACAAATGGGAGACAAAGAAAGGCAAAAATACTCGAGAATTCAAAAGTTAGCATGAAATCGTATCAAAATATTCTAACTAAATACGATTGTCAAAGTAACTGCGACTTTATTTTTTTGCGAACTCAATGATGCGGTTTTTTATGTGAATGTGACATTGAAACTACATGAGGGTTTGAAAGTCACCACAAACGTAATGCAAGGTCAATTTAGGCCTTGTTTGGTATTGTTTTTAGATCCCAACTTTTGATTGTCTAAACAAATAAGGTTGTTTTAAGTGTTTGATATTTTTTAAAAAAAATTGCTTATTGAAGAATCCGTGCCATTTCACAGCAGATTTTGAGCAGCAGCATTGAACACAAAATAAAAATCAAGAACGTGTTTAGTGCATTGCAATAAAATAAGAAGATAATTTAATTCCTGTTTCGTGTAGCTAAAAATATATTTTTAGTGGATTTTGATAAAAGTTGATGAAATGTATGATAGATAAGTTGATAAAAATCCCCGATCCCATAAAATATGTGATTGAGATTAATTGTAAATTTTGACTTGGATTTTTATCAAATTTTTTAGTTACACCAAACATGGTTTGAGGATATTATACAACATCAGGCCGCATATTTATCGGGGATATTGTTTTGTGGTGCTGAATCATGCATAGAACAAGGTTGTCCAAACTCGAGACATTTTCAGCAAAATTCAACAAATTACATGTCCACAGCCATACCTTTGCATAAATTTGCTGGTAATCGTGAATATAGCCTGCAATGGAGTCTTCATGTACGTGACCATACCAGGACTCTCTTCTATGTCATTTTCTTTTTCATCCATCCCCCTGGGGGATCCCAATGGAAATGGTGCAAGAGGTGACATACCATGGATGTAACCAACTTGATGCCCAATTGTGCACCACGGCATACCCTTCTTGCAGCACCAAATGGTAGTAGTCGAAAATCGTGTACTTTCATATCAACATCTTCCTCGATGAACCTCTCAGGTCAGAATTCTAAAGGGTTCTTCCACACAGCAGGGTCTCATGCTGCTGCCCAAACATTGATGCGCACCTAGGTCCACATTATGCAGTCAGAAGAGGAGTTGACAGCCTTTTTCACACCCTTTTGACAATGCATAATGCTTAGGCTCATGAAGCCTTTTCTTGCCTTTTAGAACACTAATATTTATAGTTACAATGACTCTTTAATCGCATATTTGGGAGGTGTTTAAAAAAAAAAATTAAATTATAAATAGTTATAAATGGGGAGTAAATAAGTGTGTATTACTTGTAGGATCCCTTTTAAGTGTGGATTAAAAATACTTGGGCTAAATTTTTTTAGCCCTTGTTTGGTAGTCATTCTTAGCCAATTTTTAGGAAAAATTTAGCCCTTGTTTGGTTGTCATTTTTAGCCAATTTTTAGGCAAATTCTTACCGTTATAAAACATGCGTGTTCGTGAGCCTCCAATTATTTTTTACTTATTGTCCATTCAGAATAAAATTCATTCTTCTTTAAGTAATCACAATTCGGTAAAATGTACCTTGTGCAATTAGAAATTATAGCATGATTGGGTCCCAAAAAACTTAATAAAATCTGGTCACAATGCCTACCAGACAAGTGCTTAGTAAACCAAACTATAAAGTTTGGTCATCACAGGTTAGACCATTGTCTGTATTCTTTTATTACGACTGACCAACCTGTAAATTAGATTCAAAGTGATTTGGTTTCAATCCCGATCTTAACTCAATAGGTAGTTAAGATTGGATTCTTCAACCTTTCAACACACTACCATGTATGGTTACAAGAGGGGAAAAAAGTGGACCACATTCAAGTAGGAGAATTCGTGACTTTACTCAAAACAAAAAAAATGTAATAGATGAGGAAACTTGATATTTGAAAGTTGGGGAGAATTGAACTACACTAAATTTTAAATTATCCTTAGTCAAAATTAGATGGCAGATCGAACTAAAATCTCAACCTACAACAAAGTGTCTTTCATATTTTCTTGTAACTACTAATCATACGACAGAGAGAGAGAGAGACGTAATGCGTTGTGTTCACATGACGTGTGCATGAGAAAGAATTATCTACTTTTACTAGAGGTTAATTGAAGGGACAAAAACAAAAGAAATAGGCCGAAATAAATAAAATCGGGAGGTAAATTTTATTTTTTATTTTTCAGAAAAAACGGCAAAACTTTAAAAGATGGTAATTAAAAGTTTAAAAGACAAATGATGTGATGAATTACCAGGTTAAATGATTTGGTCCTCTAAAGCGGTAAACTAAATTAGATCTAAATTTTAGTTTAAACATTCAAGGTGGTTTAGAACCTCTATAATGAAGAGATTCAAAGGATATACAAATTGCATTTTCCGACAAAAACTATAAAAAAAGTGTGTTACATTTTCCAACAATAAATAAATAAATAAATAAAAAATATATATATATAAAAATTTACATATTTTTTTAGATCCACGAAAGGCCAAAATGTACCAATCAATTTACACCCAATTGTAGGATACCATCGGAGATGATCGTAGGACGCCATTGTATGTCTAAACTTTCTTGATATGTTTCAATTATTAACAAGAAGAGACTAACACGATGAACACCATACTATAACTTAAATACCAGGCAATCTAAAAGGGCAAAAAAATATATCCAAAAGCTTTTACACCTGTTAACGGCAACTGTAACAATTCCACACAAGCACTGACCTATAAATGAACGACTCAGCTACGAGTTGGCCTAACTAAAATAATTAAACATGAGCTAATATTTGCTGAAAATGGTATAATACAACATAACCCCAGGGTCAAATCTGGCTTTTACCATAC
The DNA here is from genome assembly GCA_903798385.1 of Fraxinus cuspidata. NCBI lineage: Eukaryota > Viridiplantae > Streptophyta > Magnoliopsida > Lamiales > Oleaceae > Fraxinus > Fraxinus cuspidata. The sequence continues at coordinate 11,633 of CAIGRP010062717.1, read as the reverse complement.
TGGTAATCATTAGATACAACCTGATGCCACCTGCCCTAAATAGACACTATCAAAATCTCCTTTGCTATCCATTTTGCTGGACTGAATTAATCATGATATGGTTCGGTTTTGTTATTCTCGGCCCATCGGTTGCTCCCGCTCATGCACGTAACGATCATCCTCATCTGTTAAAACGAAGAACAAGAATAACCAAAAACAATGTGGTCAATAAATATTACAACCATAATGTGTCGTGGTATTAACTAATGCTTTGAGTTATACCACTATTAATTACAGACTACACCTTGGTCCATTACTTAAACTAGCAAAGGATTTTACTGTTGAAGTAAAGTCGAAAGCCAAATAGTGAAACTCAGAGCAGTAACTATGGCATTGAATTGCTAATATTGTTCGCGTTGATTATTTGCATATAAAGAAGACAATATTCCAACAGAACAATGTTTAGCGACGTGTTCATACTAATACTGATGACGCCGACAATAATAAAATCATGAAAACAACTTGCTTGCCTCAATTGGGTTTCAATACATGTATACCATTAGTATTTGAAAAGGTAAGCAGTTTACCACCAATAACATGCATAATTCACTATAAAGTTGACACCATAAGAAGTAATTTTACGAAATAAAGTTTTCTCTGCGGTTTCAAAAAGCTTTGCTATTTCTTGTCAAATATGGTCTCCCTATGTTTTCAAAAAGTTAAGCCAATGGACATGATGTCAAAGTAACTACATGAAGATGGGTACTGGTTAAAAACCAAACTAGGTTTTCATACTGTACCACACCAGAGATTGAGCTGTGCTGTCTACAGATATTTTAATTTATACTTCCTTTTTCTTTTTTCCAGAAAAGGATCAAGATCTATAACCTCCATTGTAATACACGATGAAATAGGAAGACCAGGTTTCTACCTTTCAAAAGTGCATGCATTATAAAAAAATATCCAATTTTTAGCTACCACTATTGAAGGCAGGACACACATTTGAGCATTAAACGGCTTAGTATAATGTTTACCACGACTACCAGTAATAGAGTAAGTAATTTTCATTCAGCCATCAAAGCAGGCATTGACGATTTGAAGTTACATCCATAAAGAGGAGACCAACAATTTTAAATATCATAGGATCATCATAAATGTACTGCAAAGTCATACCACTTTCACCATCAGATATATCTGCAAGCCTTGCAAGGGTCTCAGTAAGCGCTTGTTCATGCTCCTGTTTTGACCAAAAGGAAGAATAATAGTAAACCTACAAGTAAGTGAAGTAAATGTGAAAAGACTAAAATATTGGAGCGTTTTCTAACCTTCAGAACTTTCTTTGCTTTTTCTATCTCAGCAGGGTCTGGATGACTGGCCCCAAAAACCCTCTCCACCTGCCAAAGTCCAACAGTCGGTCAACACCCACATTAAGTAGCACATCCGAGTATATAACTATATATACCTCTCAAGCAACTTTTACCTACCTCCTTAATTAGATTATCAGTGGGAAGCAATTGAATGATGTCAGATCCCTTCTTTCCAATGCCATTCTGCGACGGTGGAAAATCCTTCCTGGATTTTGTCAACCCCCTACCTCTTCCTGCAGCAGGAGCATTACCTCGCCCAGTAGGTCGACTCATCCCATGGCCTGATCCAACATAACCTCCACGACGAGAAATTCCAGGGTCTTCACCTTCCCACTGTATATCCTCAGGAGAAATCTGCAGATTAGATATAGAACAAGGTCAGTATAAGACTTAAACATTGGGTTCCCTGTGTAATAGTTAACCGATCAACTAAACTTTCACCAAGGGTTACATAGGTGACATGCAAGAATAAACAATAAAAGTAGATGATCCTAAAGAGTAGGATCTCTTGCGGAACCAGAGTGGAGTCAAACGCGCACTGAGATTTATAAACAAAAACTTAAAAATTACAAATTTTGGATGGTTTTCTCCAAAATAACTCACTGGAACAAAAGTAAAATTAATGCAGGGATTGTGGATGATAAGCAGGGGTTGATACTAATTAAACATGGGATTCTATAAGAGGAAAAAAATATTATGCCAGATATACATAAAACTTAGGCTCACTATTTTACATATTCACTTAATTTGGAATTTGATTCTCTCCCATAACTCAAGAGCAATAATTAGTCAGAATCTTTTACTATAATTCCAAAAGTTATCGTTACATTAAATCTATTTTGACATTTTGAACCATTCCCACCTAAAACTAGTTCTGGCTAATATGACATCTAATTTGGAATATACGCAGTAGTATGACTTAAGACCCTCTGACATACAAATACAGATCCCAGTATTCAATCAAAATATTTTTTTATCAGTGAGATTTAAATTTCGAGAACTCTATCCATATCTCCAGAAAATCATTAATAACTTTTGACTTTAGGTCTTATGTGAACAGAAGCAACATCTAATGATGCTCCTTGGCCACCATTTAAATAGTATAAGAAATGCTATCATATAAGAATAAAGCACTTGTCTATGTGTGACGTATATAAAAATTAAGTGTTCCATAACACAAGAATAAACATGCACCTACCTCAGCAAGATTGACCCATTCCCATGTTTCGCTCGCAGTGCCGTAATCATAAACAAGAGCATGTCGATCCTGGGAAAAAGTGCAGAGACAGGTCAAGGTATTGAATAAGCTCAAAAACCACCACAAATCAGATATACCTCAGTAGCATTATAGTCGGTTATGACAGCTTCATAGAAATTATTGTCATCAGGCCATCTGGTCCTGACTTTCCGTCCGATGAATTGATCAAATGTAGCTCCTTCAGCAGGTTCATTCAGTAGGCCACCAGAAGAAATACGATTACCAAATTGACCTCTTCCAGTTGGACCAGAAGAGGGATACTGCATTTTCATTGAGGAAGAACCTGGAGGAATCTGACCCTATCAAGGAAATTATAAATGAAAATTAGAATCAAAATGTGCATAGGGGTAAACTTCGTAATAAAAATGCTTACAGATTTAGGCTTTTTCCCCTTTGCCCCCATTATGGTCCCACGCTTCGCAGAAGATGAAGATGGCTGGTTAGCTGTGGCCATTGCCTGTGGGTGAAAAGAAGATGGCCCACCAAAGGATTGAGAAGGCAAAGAGGGAGGTATTTTTCGTTTCTTGCGAGAAGCTGATACAGAAGGACTGGGCACCGGATCGTTGACAGCTTGACCAGTACCATGCATGCCAGGTTGGAGCACACCTGACTGTCTCCACTCTCTGATAGCATTTCCCAATTTTTGCTCAAGAGAAATGAAATTAACACATTATGAATTCTACTAAATTGAAAGGTACCTTATTCTTCGTATAGTTTCATCTGCATTAACTCTACCAAGAAGCTCCCTGTGCTCTTCATTTGACAGCCGTAACTCTTTCCTCAATTCAGTTATCAAACTTTCCTTCTCCTGAAGAATATACATTTCATTGAGCAGTCATTTAAACCTGATCAAACAAATATGCCAGAATTAGATTCAAGTTTTTAATGTGACAAGAAGTACCCAAGTAATGGCATCAGCTTGTGCTTTAAAGGCTCTTAAAACTGAACTGTATGCTTCTTGCTCAAGCTGGTGAATTTTGGCTTCCATATCAGTTTCATCATGCACTCTAGGAAATGGGGCAGCACCCATGACAGCAGGCCTTCCATTGCCAGCAATGCGTCCACCTCTTTGAATTCTATTTTGATGTGGTGGAGGAAGATCATCATCAGTTCCTGCAATACAAAAGGTATCAGTACTGAACTGCAATACAAAGGTATCAGTACTGAAGGCAGGTAAGGAAATTGTTTTATTTGGATAAAGAAGCCAGTACACGCTAAAATGAAATCAAAAGGAAAGCAATATAGAGTGCAGAAAATAAAGTTAGACATGTCATCCAAAATTTCATAATTAGAAAGATGAGGTTTAGATAATGACGCCTGTTGAACCATTTTTAACACAACTTAACACATATATATCTAAAATCTTAGACTATTAGAAATGGCACATATATATCAATTAAATATTATCTTCAACAAAGCCTTGAAAGATCAGGATCATGGGTTTACTTTTACATAACTTGAAACATCTAATAAATATATACTTTTAGTGAAAACTTGTAAGTTCTTCCAACTAAATGATAGGTGATCTCTTGCCAATTAGCGCTCCAATTCATACTTCAAAATACACTTTCTGCATACGTACGAAGCTTGTTCCTTCACATCTCCTCGTAGTGACAGTGGCATGTGATCTGATCAATACAGCTCACTATGAAGCAATTCTAGTACTACTTTTAGAAACTAACAACTAAAAAAACTTAATTAAAGAATCTGGACATCTGGTTCTCTGTTTCTATCCTTACAAATTATAAGAAAGTGGATGTCCAAATAAATAACTTAGTATTGATAACGAGCATAATCAAAGCAGATAGATTCAAGACACCTGATTGTCTAAGTTTCTGTCATTATATAGAATAGAAAGGAAGGAGTTAGAGAAACAAATGCCACCATAATCGGTCGGAATAGACAAATGCCTTTAGAGTCTCTTAAGCTTAAACACCTTTTCCATTAGCATAGCCATAAATGCAAATTTCGGGATACTAGGCATGAGACATTATTCTATGGCCTCAAATGGTTCCAAGATAATGTACGTAAATGAAGAGTAAGGATAGCTGATTTAATTAAGTTCATAGGTTTATAGAATTAAAGATTCCACGTGCAAAGCTGTTGACATGGACATGCATTTAATTCAAGATTAATTTATCATATTTCTTTACAAAGACCGTAACAAGGTTGTATGACTCTGTCTAACTATGAATTTATCAGCTCATATATAACAATAATAATGATGATGAGTGTCTTATATCCCAAAAGACAGATGACAAAATGCATGAGTGATTTCCTCTTTCCAAAAACAGCCAAAATATCCAGATCTGGAAAGGCGAAGGACCAGTGACAAGATTTTGGTAAAAAGTATTACTCACACATGCCCGTTATTGACATGTATGGTTCAACATTTTCACACATTTTCATAAATGTCAAAATGTGTGAACACAACAACGCAAGAGTAATCACAAAAAACTAAAAGATTTTCAGTAAGATATTTTTTTCTCAATTTTCATAAAATAATTAATACTAATTATTATATTTTCATTTTATTGCATTACATTAAACCAATATTTTAAACAAAATGGATTGATTTATATGAAAATGCAGCTTCTCCATTGTGTTTCTAAAAATTTCCGAAAGTTTTCTAAAAACGAAAGGGAAATGAAACTTTAAACCAGGGTACAAATTCCAATATTACCATGATAACATGATCACAAATTCATAATCGATATTCCACTTCTTCCCCATAGTAAAATCGTTGATCAAGTCCATCCTACTGCTATTTTCAGATAAGAACATATTCTAACACACTGACATTTCTACTTCTTAAACAAGTGGTAGAATAAATTTAAATATACATAAAGTTTTAAGCAACTACCAGATGGAAACTCAGAGATAGGTAATTATATACATTGAACCAAGAATTAGAGTTTCAAAGTTCTCAGAACCCTTTCTTTCTTCAAGCTGCATTAGTTAACTTTGTTATTTTCCCCCACACTTTCAGTATAACTGAGAGTAATTGATTTCTCAATAATCATCGCAGTACTTAGAAACTTGAGAAATTATACAATATAACCTATCTAATGCGCCATCTTAACCTAGACCACTATCTGATTCGTATAGTAGTGTATTGGCGACAAATATAATTCAAACCCTCTTACGCATTCAGAATTCTACAATATAACAATGACTTTTTAAGTAAAAAGTGCACACCTATCAATACTTGAAGATAGTTTTTCTAAAGCTCCCTCTCTTTTATAACAACAGTAAACACTTCAAAGTTTAAACACAAAGGGGAAAAAATCAAAATTTGACAGTGCAAAGCCTAAAAAACCTAGCTAAAAAGTTTCAGTAAAATCGATTCCTAAAACACAAGAAATTCAAGGAATGAAACTCCAAGACGCAATCTTTACACTAAATAGTGACCAGAGTCGCCCCGAAAATCACATAAGCAACAATGCATATCATAACTACAAAAACCCTAACCTCAATTTACTAAATTCATCACTTTAAAACCAAAATACATATGTTATCAGGAAAAATTACTCACCACTGCTATCGTACGGCTCGTAGTCCATTGCCAGCTTTCTCGCTGCTCAAATTCACAACTTCTAGCAGCTCAAAATTCTCGAACCCTAAAAGATTTTTCTCAAGACAACTCGAAATTATGCTCTTAAAACCTAAAAACCTCAAAAAAAGAAAAAAAAAGAAAAAAACCTGTGAAATATTCTAACTTTATGGAGTTAATTCAACATAGACATGAAGATTTGGGGAAGAGGCGAATCGATTTGTGTGATTTGCGAGTGATGCAATGTCCCTAGTGTGTAGGGATACGCGGATGTGATATATGTTTATAAACTTTGGTTAAAATGGAGGGGTTTGAATTCCGGGTTCTGATTTGTTATATCAAACTGTTTTTGAGTTTGACTCCATGGATAGGGGTTTGGACACGTACTAAATTTTTCATGGACTTCCATTTCAATCACGAGGGGGAATGATTAATTGTTTCTAAAATACTTCTTTTTCTTTTTTCTCTTTTTAATTACATATTTTTCGATAAAATAATATTAAATACAAATTTCTTCTTATTTTTTAATTACACATTCTCCATCAATCAACTATTTCAAAAAATAATATTTTTTAACCCTGAAATTAAAACTTCAATATATGTGATATTAAATGATAGGTTAAATAAAACAAGTCATATACCATGTAGATTAATGTTATAAACTCAGTGAGACTAAATAATATTACTCATTCCAAAATGCATTCCTAATCGAAAATGGTACAAATATGGTGTCTATTTGTGTTGAATGGTGAAAACATTTTTAACTTCTTTTTCGTGGAGATTAAAATCAATTTTTTAATATATTTAAAATCAACGAAATGTGATTGAAAAGTTTTGGATCTCATAAAATATATTATTAAAATTAATTATTGATTTTAATCTGAAATTTTAATTGAATTTTAATCCAAACCAAACAATGACTTAGAAATAAATAATTAAATTGTTTTTGCAATGAGACATGCTTATAAGGTTATTTTTTATGACTAATAAGACACAACATTTTATTCGTCAGCTAAATAGTCAGTGCAACCATAAATATAAAATTCGGGAAGTCGCTAAATCAAGTTCTATCCCTAAGACTAGTGTTAGATTTTATATGCAATAATAGAGAAGTAAAAAAAAAAATCAACACAAGGATTTAATGTGGTTCCTCAATGTGCCTACATTCACAAGTAGCGAAGCGGCAATATATTAATCAATATGAATAATAAGGTTACATCATCAATTTATATACTAACCTTAGCTCATAAAAGACTTTTTGGTCAGTACAAAAAAATACTCGTATACCATACCACTGGGGCGTTGCCCCTACGGCCCCAACTTATTCAGCAAATAAACAATAACTAAACCCCGAGATCTGGCATTGCCATATTCTTCCAATAAATCCGTGTTCCACTTTATATGAGTCACATACACAACAATATCCACCTTGCCAAATATTCGCCTGTTACGAGAAATAATGGAAAAAAATTTGACCTGAGAAAAACAATATCTATGACCAATAGGTTGGGACACCTCCTCTCTAACACTTTAAGATATTAAACAAGTTCAAACAATGCTTGAACCTGTCCATTATAAATTAAACCTCGAGCTCCAGCATCGCCATAGTCTTCCAATAAAATTGTGTTCCATTTTATACGAGTTACATACACAACAATCTCCACATTGCCGAATATTCACCCATTACGAATATGACACTCTAACTATCATAAAATAGCTTCATTCCATCTTGCTGATCCCAAACCCCCTGACAAGCCCTCTCAACCACAATAATTTCTTTACTGCTTCAGTTGTTGCAATGTACTTTGCTTTAGTTGTGGATAATGCCACATGTGACTGTACCATTGATCTCCAACATATAGGCTCCCCTACGAGTGTGAAAATATAACTTGTATGAGACCTCATGTCATCTAAGTCGCTTGCATAATCTGCATTTACATAGCCCTGAACTGAAACATCATCATTTTGTCTTTCGAACATGATCCCACATTCTATTGTACCTCTCAAGTACCTGAAAATTCACTTTACAACTCTCCATTGCTCTCTGCCGGATTAGCCATGTACTTGCTCACCATATTGACTGCATGTGCTAGATTTGGTCCGGTACACATCATTGTATACATCAAACACCCTACTACATTGGCATAGATCGCTTTGACGTCTCTGCAATTTCTTCTTCATTCTTTGAACACTGATTATTAGACAATTTAAAGTGATTTGCCAATGGTGTACCAAATGGTTTTGCATCTAACATGCTAAATTTTTCCAACACTTTCTTCAAATTATTTTTCTAAGACACCCATAATTTTCTGGTCTTCCTAACTCTGTTGATCTCTACGTCAAGAATTTTCTTAGCTGGTCCCAAATCTTTCATATCAAGCTTACTACTCAAAGAAAACTTTAATCTGTCTACCTCATCCATGTTCTTAGTAGCAATTAGCATATCATCCACATACAACATCAAAAATATATATGAATAATCTTCAAAAACTTTGTAGTAAACATAAAAATTATACTCACAATGACTGTAGCAAATCTGAATCATGTGGGAGTTGAACTTTTTCTACCATTGTAGTTGAGACTTTTTAAGCTCATTTAAAGACTTCTTCGATTTACACACAAGATTTTCTGTTCCTGATTTCGAGAACCCCTCTGGATGCTCCATGAAAATCTGCTTCTCCAAAACTCCATGAAGGAAAATGGTTTTAACATCCAGCTGGTCTAACTCCAAATCAAAATTGGCCACCATGCCAAGACAATTATGATGGAAGTGTGTCTGACAACCAAAGAGAAAATCTCATCATAATCTACTCCTTCCTCTGTGAGTATCCCTTATCTATTAACCGAGCCTGTAAGCTCCTCCATGTCCTAGATAGAATTCTTATGAAATGACTCAATTTCTTCCATCATGGTCTCCATCCATTTACTTTTCTCTTGACTACCAATGACATCCTGAAAAGTTATAGGATTACTACTGCTAGTAATAAGTGCATAATAAACAAAATCATTGAATCAAAACTTCGCCGATGGCTTGATAGTGCGACAATGTCTATCTATGGCAATACCATGATACTACTCCTCTTCTGAGGCAGGGCTGTTTGTTCCCTAAGCATTGATCTCAATGTCAACATTATTTAGCTTTACCTACACCAACTCTTGTTGCTGTCCTCTTTTGAACTATGCTTCTTTTCATCTGGAGAAACTTTAAGAATGAATGCTTCATCAAATATTGCATCCTTACTTATCATTTTCTTTGCATTTGGATCCCAAAATTTGTGCCTTTTTACTCAATTTACATAGCCCAAAAAATGCACTTTCTTAATTTCGCATCAAGTTTGAATATCTAATAACTAGATACATGCACATAAGCCAGACACCCAAATACTTTCAATTCAGAGTAATTAACTTCATTACCTGTCCAAACTTCCACTGTAACTTTCCTATCTAGCGGTTGTTCATGGTGATCTATTTTATGACATAACATGCTATGTTTACCGTTTCTCCCCCAAAACACTTTGGAAGTCCTGTATTCAGCCTCAAACATCTTGCTTGTTCTGCAATTGTTTCGTTCATCATCTCCGCTACATCATTCTGTTGTGGTGTCTTGAGAACTGTATAGTACTGCTGAATACCATGCTCCTCACAGAATTTTAGAAACTATGAATCTGTGTACTCTGTACCATTGTTTGTCATGAGATAATTAATTTTCTTGTCCGTCTATTTATCTCCTCTACTTTTCATAATCTGAATTTGGCAAATGTTTTAGACTTGTGCTTCATGAATTTTACTAAGACTTTTCTAGAGAAGTCGTCAATGAAAGTAATGAAATATTGAGATCCCCTTTTAGACAACTCTCTCACTGGTCTCCAAATATTAGAATGCAAATAATCAAGAATGCCATGTCTTGTGCTTTCTTGTATTAAATTGTACTCTAGACTATTTTTCAAGTACACAAAACTTGCAGAAAACATAATTTTACTATCTTCAACATATTTCTCTTATGAAGCGCAATCATACTACGTTCTCTTATATGTCCCAATATCATATATCATAAAAGAGTGGCATCTGACTTAAATTCTACTGTAGCAATTCCAAATACAACTATATTTCCCAACAATTTGTAAATATTCATTTCCAATTTCTAACACTTCATCACAGTCATAGCCCATTTCCCTTTCTTCACTGTCAAGATCCCACACTCTAACTTATAAAAATAGCCATTGGTGTCTAAAGTGCCCAAAGAAATTAGGTTATTTCTCAACTCTGGTACATGCCTATCGTCATCCAAAATCCTCACCACACCATCAAACATTTTACATTTTATAGACCACATTTCAATGACCTTACATGATGCATCATTACCCATCAAAACAAATCCAAAATTACCTAAATGATATGAATCAAACCAATATCGATGGAGAGACATGTGACATGAACACGCTTTATCAAGTACCCAAGGCCTTTCCTAATTGTTGTTGGCATAGTTGCACTCATTTGATGGAATGCTATTTTTGTTTTTCGTCAGTGTTACCCTGGCAGCATAAAGTATTCAATTTCTTTAGAGGAAAGTTATTTATCATTAGTAGAGATACATCACCAGTTAAATTTCATCATGATATTATACTTGACAAATTATTTCTAATTGACTAGATATGTACCTAATTCACTGTAATTATGTTAATTATAGGTGAAGTCTGGACTTGAATATAATTGGAGCGAAACAAGAGATTTTGAGCCTAATTAAAGATGATTTGAAGCAATTGACGATAAATGGAATTGCACATAATCAATATGACTTATTAAGAGAGAAATGAGGAGAGATTCACAAGTTTCAGGAGCTAAATTCAATATTTGGAAAGTTTGGGGACTCAATTGCAAACTCTTGAAACTTAAAACAAACTGATTGCAGATAATTGTGGATGATGATGATCAATTATAAAGATCGAAAGATGAAGGACCCTTGATGCAGACAAGAAGGGACTCGAGTTGAATACAATTAGAAATCCAATGACTGAGTAGAAAAAGGAAGAAAACTTTACACATTGCGATCACAATGTGTTCTTTAAGCGATAGCAAGCATTTGACATTCATCACCAGCACACCTTATATCAATACCATACGATTGTAGCACTTACTACCATGTGATGGCATGATGCTACACAACTGAGAATATTCTTAATTTGACTCAACATCTACATGGAAAATATTTAGTATACGAGTTTAACCTAATTTCTCAGGACTAAAGATACGAGCATTTCAAGGGAGAAGCTTTAAAGATACAAAACACTGTTGACCTATGATTAATATAGCTTCATTTGTTTTGATTATAACAACCAAGATACTTATGTTTCTAACAAGTCTTGTTTCTTGAGTTTTTTATTTTTTTTTCTTCTTAAGTATTCAAAAGCTCAAATCGTCATCCATTAAAAAACAAGCAATCAAAAAAGAGACTCGATGAGGACAAGAAATTTGAAGA
>CAIGRP010062714.1:0-22705 GCA_903798385.1 Fraxinus cuspidata | reverse complement strand
TTTAGGCTATTCCATTATCGTATCATTTTCACTATGATAATACAAAAAGTGCTCGACATTCATTACATTTTTATAATGTTCACTGAAAATATATTTACTTAATCTATCCATAACTAATTTATAAATTATTTATTTATCAATAAATTTAAATGTTAATTGCTTTAACTATGAGATTAGGACAACATCGTAATGGAAAGTACTCATTTATTAAAACTCTACTTACTAAGATTTAAAAAGAAATAATTTTGTATAGTCAATAAAATACATTTTAAAGATTAGGATAAAACAAAAGTTAACAAAATAATTGGATCAAACCAAAATCGAACCGGAACTGTCGAGTCGATTAGGCTCTAATCAAGTTCTAATTGATTTTGAGTATTAAATCGAGAAACGATCAATTCTAGTCTTCTTCTCGATTCTAATATAAAAACAAAAGCTACTAGATTTAACCATTTTTTTTCACACCAATCATTTTGCTTTTTCTTATTAATTTCACAACGGTACATCAAATTTATATTCAATTTAATATGATGTTTTTATTTATATCAGACAAAAAGATTAATCAAATTGCATAGATGTAATTTTAGTTTGATAAGTGACTTGGATTTCTTTCATCATTTCCTCAACCCAAAGTATAAAAAAGTAGAAGTGATATTGGAACATGTTTTCAAATAACTTACGTTGACCTATGGTTGATTATAAGTTTAAAGTTTTGATTATAACAAACAAGTTAATCCTATTTACTAACAATTGAATTTAAGTGATAATAGTTTTCAAAGCATCCAATGATAGATCGATCGATTGTCGTCAAAATCTCAAAATCAAAACTTTCAAATTTGACTCACAATGAAGGTCAAGATCGAAGTCAAGTCTTCCATCCATTCAAGACAAGATCCTTCAAGATAAGAGTTTAAGAATCAAACTTCAAAGAAAGATGAAGACATGGACTTAAAAGCCAAATTTCAAAAAAAATCAAGAAGAAAGTCTAAGAGTCAAATTTCAAAAAAATGTCAAAGATTAGGCTTTCTAGATCAAATGTAAAGGTACCAAATCTTTGATATTTAACTATAAATGATAAAAACTCTTACACCATATATGCATTAAAAGCTATTTTGATTATTACTTGCTTAAAATAATTTGATTGAAAATAAAAATGATTTTCAAAATGATATTTGAATTTAGTTCATAATTTTTAAATATATTTTACCTTAAAAAACTAATTGAAAATCCTTTCCAAAAGTTTACGCTTTTCAAAATATTTGAATCGGATCAAATGGAGCCAAAACAAGAAAATAGATCGAATCAGTCGGAAATGACAGTCAACCAGATGACCGATGGTCATCTGGTTGATAAAAAATGTAACGGTTTGAAATTTGATTGTTTTGACTTCTGACTTTTCTGTCCAATGGCTATATTGTTCCAATCGATCGGACCCTCCTCAGAACTCACGGAAAGTTTTGCAAATTTTTCTCTATAAATAGATTCTCTTTTTGCATTCAATCAAAGGGACTTTCAAATGGGTTAAATAGAGAAATATTTAAAGTCAATCATTGGGCTTACATAGCATTCATCTCTTTTACTTCTTCGTATTGAAAAACTTTGATTGATTGATTCAAACTCTTAAATCATTATTATTTATCATCTCTCTTTCACTACCGAACTTAGAACTTGTTTGATTCTCATTAATTGAGAAAAAAATTGAATTTTGAATAGTATTTTTAGGAGAATGTGACATTAAAAAGTAGAGATTTTTTTGATAAACGTGTAAAATATTTTATTGTATAAATGTGTGATTGAAAATGATCATGTAACAAATCATAAAATAAATTAATGTGTATCAAACAAACACTTATTTATCACTCATAAAATAGATCTATATTTTGTGCAAATCTCTAACTTAATTGCATCTATTTCTTCTACTTCTTTATATCAAAAATTTTGATTTATTAATTAGACTTTCAAATCATAAAATTCATCAAGATTTTGTAACAATTGAGCTATTATTCATTGATATTCATCGAAGTGTTAGTCTTTCTTGGTATTTAATTCATTTGTATTATTTATTAAAAAAATTCATTGAAAATCATTACTTTAAACTTGTAGGTCATATTGAGGTCATTTGAAAACTCAATATTGTATAAGGATTGATATTCTTGTTGTAAATCACTGTGTGAATCATATTGAAGTCTCTTGAAAATTCAATATTGTATAAGGATCGATATTTTTTGTTAAGTCATCAGAAGTATTGTAAGGGCTTAGATCACATCATAAGTCAATAAATATAGTGAAAATGCCTTGTTTCGTGATGGAGAGTTTGATAGCGGAAGATGTAAATCATTGATTTGGATCGAATCTCCACGATTATTACTTAATTGATCAACGTGTTTGTGATTTACATAATTTGAAATTATTGTTCGAAAAAGTTTCAAAAATCAATTCACTCCCTATTGATTAGTCATTCTTGAACTATCAACTTATTCAAGCCAATAATTATTAGTTAAACAAGAAAAATGCAAATCATGAGCATCAATATAAATTATTTTAATAAATAGAATATAGAGAATTTAAATATTAAAGAATAATAGATCTTGTATAGTAAGAAAAATCATTGCATCAGATAGTGAATTTGAGAACCTAACACAAGAAATTGAACGTTTTAATTCGGTTATCTTTAACGAGATCTTTTATGTGTACAAGGGAGATATAAAGGGTTTGTACCCACGCTTGGCATTTTCTATTGAACATCGGCCAAAAAAGGCAACCATATAACTGCCCTAAGAGTTATTCCCCCTCCATCTTTAACATGGTATAGTTCAACGTATCGCCCAATCTTGTCAAGACCAGGTCGACTGGCTGGTTTAACTGAGATCCCATTATGTGTGAAATGACGAAATGTTGGAACACATTAAAATAAATCGAGAACCGACCAAACACCAAGAATCCGTGAATTCAACTGATATTGACTGTACCTTTTCAATTGATATTTCGATCAATTTTTGAAATTTAAATAATAATGCTATGTATCGTCGTGGGTGATGAGCACCAACCTTGATGACAACGAATCCACTTTCTTCAATTAGTGATGATCCATTATCTTCTTCAATTAGTGATCGATTATATTTTCCTTTTTTTATGGGACTGAGAAAATACTCTAGAATTCAAGATATGAAAAATATCTTGAAGAATCACGTCCTTTTTGGAAGCTAGTTAATGAATATATTATATATTTTGAAATTGTAGCGAGATAGACATCCGCATTATCCTTGACGTGTAGGGTGTTTCGGCTACTTCGATTAGTGAATACTACCTGCAAAATGAGGTCGGGGCTTTCTCTCCGTTGTACCTTCGGAGTAAGAGTCGGTAGTTGGTTTAGGAAAGTGGGAAGAGAGTAGAACAATTGGAATTCAAACAGTTCGTGTTTCAAGATATTCATACAGTTCTCGCCTTATGAGTATTTATAGGCACCTGATGCAACGCACTCGTTCAGCAGTTAATGGTGTCACGTGTCCCACGTAAATCTTCACACTTCATCCACATTCTAATGGGATGACCCTCACTTCTCAAGCAATTGGTTGTGCCCACATTTACTGTTGAACGGTTCCCGTTCAACTCATTTCCATTTGTATGGTTAAGTATAGTGTTGGCCTCATGGTGGTAGGCGTCCTATGTAAATGTAGAGGGCCTAATGGTGGTCGATGGCTTCATGGGGGTCGACGGCCTCATGATGGTAGGAAATCTCATGGGGGTCGATGGCCTTATAGTGATAAATGATCTATGTGAACGTAGAGGGTCTAATGGTGGCCATGAGGTCGCCTCATAGTGATAGACGGTCTATGTGAACGTAGAGTGTCTCATGGTAGTAGGCGACCTTATAGGGGGCGACAACCTCATAGTGATAGACAGCCTATGTGAACGTAGACAACCTCATGGTGGTAGGCAGCCTCATGAGGGTGGATGGCCTCATAGTGGTAGGTGACCACATGTGAACGTAGAGCGCCTCATGGTGGTAGGCAATCTTATAGTGGTAGACGGTCTATGTGAATGTAGAAGGCCTCATGGTGGTGGTGGCGGCCCCATAATGATAGATGACCTATGTGAACATAGAGAGCCTCATGGTGATAGGCGGCCTCATGGGGATCGATAGTCTCATGGGGATAGGCGGCCTCATGTGAACGTAGAGTATGTCATAGTGGTAGGCGGCCTCATGGAGGTCGACGACCTCTCATGTGTTGTTCTACGTGGAGTACATATCAAGTAGTACTCACTTCATTGATCATCATAGATAATTATTAATGACATCATATATCATATTTAAATATGTTTTATTTGTAATCTCCCAGTTTGGAACTTAAATTATGTAACATAAATGTTATCAAGACGTTACATTACCTTATCAATACCAAAAGTAAAATTTTCCACACACTCCGTCTTCATTGCCTTGGGAGAGTCCAAAATTTCCCCCCAAGTACATTTTTAAGGTCACACACGTAGTATATTTATAGGTTAAAGTCACACTCGAATACGATAGATTTCTTCATAATATCTAGTCAAAATCCAAAACAAAAACAATCAATATTTGAATAATATTCCAAAACAAAAACAATCAATATTTGAATAATATCGTAGTCATAGTCCGTGGCATTTTTATGTATTAATTTGGTGCTAGTGGAAAATGCTGATTAAAATCTTGTCAAATATGGAAACATGAATTATTAAGTTGTATATTGGAGGAGGAAAAATGGTGCATATTTCAATCACAACCATTATTATTTACACAAAATATTTACCTATATTTTAATAATCCTCTTTACTAAGAAAATTCCATTTTTTTTTTCAAAAAAGTAAATAATAAGGCCCGATTTAGCAAAATTAAATATTCATAAAAATATCCCAAAAAATTTAAAAACTTTAGCTATTTATTTTTCTATATAATATTATTTGCAATTGTTTACTATCGTAGTCGTTCTACGTAACGTATACATAATGATTGATAAATCATTAAATGTCACATATGTCCTACGATAATTAGTTACAAGAGTTGTGCTACTTGGCTAGACATCCCTCCAATAAGTGGATGCCTAGTGAAGCCTCTAGATTGACTCGGAATTTAATCCTGCAGTTAGATATAGCATTATTCAAATATTTTAATAATAGACCTTCCAAAGAAAGCACCATCCCGCCCAATCCTACGATTGCAAATTGCAAAACACGTCAGTCCCACTCTCCATCCTCCACCACCATCGCTCCCGCTGTCGCCGTCACATGCACATGCACATACACGTACACACACTCTCACCTATAAACACTCCTCAGTGCAAATACAACTTTTACAAATGCTCTCTCTCTAAATCACCATCCGCGCCACCCTCACTCTGCCCTCTTTTCTCGCTCTTCGTCTCTTCCTTTTCGAGTTTCTCATTCGACTCTAAAATTTGGAGCAATTGATTTCAAAATGAGTTCTAACAATTCTACCGTATCCTGTAACGGTAACAGTAACAGTAACGTTGACATTCAGACTATTGACCTAGGGTTTGACCATTTGGACCTCGACAGCTTTGTTAACGTCGGCAACAAGCTCGCCGACACTGCCGGTGACGTTATCCGCAAGTACTTCCGGAAGCCCTTCGACATTCTTGACAAAGAAGATTTGAGTCAGTTATTTTTTATTATAAAATTGTAGTGACAGTTTGGCCCTCCTATTATTTGAAATTTTAATGGTTGGAACGGTGTTTTTTGAGAAAAAAAATGTGTAGTTAAAAATTAAGGAAATTTTTTATCGGAGAATGTGTGGTTGGCAAGATGAGAAAGAAAATGAATTACAACTTTAGTGGGTCTGGATTAATTTAATGGATTATAGTGGAATTTTCAATTAGTTGGGTTATATAATGTGGTAATTACATTGATATTAGGTCCGGTGACAATTGCTGATCAAGCGGCAGAGGAGTCGATGGTGAAGATTATAGATGAGAATTTTCCTTCTCATGCAATGTAAGTTCTTTTGCTGTTGAGTGTGAATGCACTGGAGATTTATTTCTTTTCAATACTCCTGCTGTTAGGCTCTTAAAAAATTAATAGAAATTAAGAAAATGGAAGTATTGTTTTTACTGTAATTGGTCTAGCTGTTCAGGTATTGAACTTCAATTAGTTTTGAACTGCTCATTTGGCCTCGAAGACAATGCTATAATCAGTTGAACAAGGACTTATTCCAAGTTTTTTCTGTTTTCTTTCACGCCTTGCTCGTTTTCATGTTTTCTTTATGAACCAGATTTGATTTGCGAATATTTGTGTTGCACAAACCAGAAAACATCAAACCGAATTAAGACAAACCGCTGTATTGGCTGGTTGGCTGTAAATTAACTGTCTTTTGAGCATAACTATTATGATTAGTGAATTCCCGTTCACAATATATAGATATCTTGAGTAAGTAACCAAAGATGCATGACTTATAATTTCTTTATAGAATTATTGCTTTCAAATTTCAGTTTTGGAGAAGAGAGTGGGTGGAGGTGTAAGGAAACCGCTGCAGATTACATTTGGGTTTTGGATCCAATTGATGGGACGAAAAGTTTTATTACTGGTATCTGCCCATAAATTTCCATGTCACAGTGGTCGACTTTTAACTTTCAGCTTAGTCAGCTGATAATTCTCAAATTATTTTACAGGTAAACCCCTGTTTGGAACTCTAATTGCTCTACTACACAAGGGTAGACCGGTAAGAAATCCCAGCCACTTTCTATATCTGGGATGTTGACAAAATTGTTTCTCTTTGCACTGAAGATGCTTCACGTTGAGTTTAACTGCCTTTGTCTGCTATAATGAAGATATTTTCAGTTAGGACTCCCCATTGAAATAGTGGAAGTAGCCTATGTAGTAATTTTGTGTTGGTTCCATTGAGTTAGGCCCTCATAAATGATGCTTTTTCTGTATTCATATTTTCATTAATTAAAGAAACATCTTTATGAGACATTTCGATACAAAATTTTAGTTGTGATCATTTAAAAGGACTAGTCAATAAAGCTTACTCTGCCTCTTGATCTTAACTTGTTAGTTCTTTTCTCCTTCTTGGCTTGATGATCTCTTGATCTTAAATTACAGTGTTCATTATGGTGTTTCAAGTATTAATGCATCGGCTGATCTATTGTAGGGTTGTTCATAGTTGATTTTGATCTTTTTGAATTGTAACACCCCACTTCTTTGTTCTATTGAATATAATACATTTGAATAAGTTATTCAAATTGCTTTCAGTCTTTTGTGTTTCTTTCTTTATCTTGAAGAATGTTCGAAAAAATCCAATAAACTGCTATACATTCAAGGATCACATATAATTAGGTTACATTCTACCATTAGAATCGTAAAAAAAGGAAATAAGTCTAGCTACCAGCATGCAGTCATGCATTTCTTGCGTTGATTTTGCTATATGATGTTTTATTGTTTCACATGTAATTCAAGTTGTTCTTTTATTTTTTAATATAGATTCTTGGCATTATTGACCAACCTGTTCTGAGAGAGAGATGGATGGGAATAAGTGGGAGGAGAACTACTTTAAATGGACAAGAAATATCCACTCGCAGTTGTCCGCAACTTTCCAAAGCCTACCTGTATGTTATTCCTTTTATATTACAAAATATGTTATGCCGTAAAGCTAAATATTTACAGCTAATATAGTGCAAGATTTGGGACATGTTCTCTTGGTTTTGACATTTAGAACTTGAAAAGCTATATTACTGCACATACATGTGAAGATCTTAGTCCACTCACTGTTTTAGGTGCACTGTCTGCCTTTCCTTAGAGGCATGCTATCCTTTCATATTTTTCATTTTCTTCTGTTAAAGGTACACTACTAGTCCACATCTATTTTCTGGCGATGCTGAGGTGGCCTTTGCTCGAGTAAGAAGTCAGGTCTGCCCTTTTATGTCTAACAGTGATCAAACATATTTAGCAATGCCTTCATGATGTATAAGATACAGAAACACATTCACTTGTATATTTACAAAGTACTCAACCATAAATCACTAAACCAATAGAAAATGACTGGTACTATCAGGTTTTCACCTTTGATTTCTATTAGAAAAAAACTTGGTCGATGTCCTCTTTTGTTAATTTTATTTCTATTTATGCAGAACAAAAGCTTAGTTGTGTTTAGGTTATGTTGTAACGATGAAGTACTTTAAGAGGTTCATTTCTGTTTGTCAGGTCAAAGTGCCTCTTTACGGCTGTGATTGTTATGCTTATGCTCTATTGGCATCGGGCTATGTGGATCTTGTGATTGAGTCGGGTCTTAAGGTGAGCTCTACTGTTTTTACTTGCTCGGGTGTTCTGAGATATTCAGTTTTTTCCTTCACCGTGTTTTCTTGTTGGGATGTAGCCATGTGTGTCCAGTATGATAAAACTTGCAATAAGCTATAATTCAAGCGAAATTGGAATCAAGTAGCTGATTTTCTGCTTTGTGATCTTATGACTCGTTGGATTATATAGCTAAGAAAAATGTGAAATGTGTTACTTTTCCACCTCGGCATGTGAAAAAATCGTAAAGGCTGTTGGTACTCACAAGTTGATATCTTTTTTTATTAATGAATTTGTAACTACTTAATTTTTCAGCCGTACGATTTCCTTTCCCTGATACCAGTAATTGAAGGCGCGGGTGGAGTCATAACTGATTGGAGAGGACATCAACTTCATTGGGAAGCTTCATCAAATTCCGATGTGGCAAGTATGACTTTCTTGCTCAAGCTGCTTCTCATTATCCATGTCAACTTCAATCATTAATGTTGTTGTTTAGCCAAATCGCCATTTAACATAACAATAAATTGTTGTATTTCCAGGTTTTAATGTAGTGGCAGCTGGGGACAAAAGGGTCTATCAAGAAGCTCTAGACACTTTACAATGGCACTGATTTCAGTACGGAATTTGGTTCCCTAGAGACAGCGAGATCTTCAGTCAAAAAGGTTCTTTTAGGTTTCATCTTATCGACTGACAGCCGGTTACTTTCAAGCTAATGACTAAGCCCTTGCCAAACAATGGCGAGTCGATGTCCAGCTAAACACAGCAAATTAATGTGCATTCAATATATGAATGTGTGTATATTTATAACTCAATTGTCACATTTGCTGTTACGGTTATCATTGAATTTGGGCAACTTCTTTTTATAGCCCTACTAAAATTGCAGCCCCCAATTTATGACTTTAATGTGACATTAAATGACAGAGTAATAAGTCATTTAATTTCACGTTTCATTTAGCCTATATTATTTAGCGTCACTTAAAATGAGGTTCTAACCTCAGTACGACTATATAGCATTACTCTTTTTTATATAGTTATCAGCAGCAGTCATCCATATAATTTGGAGTTATATTTGACTTTGTTGGGTTTTTATTCTTTTCTGGATTGTATTGAATAGTTTTATTATGGGATAATTATGCCCAATCGTACTATAATTTTCTATTTTGATAAACTCGGTGAGCAATATTTCAATTGGTGAATTAGGTTATAAAACAATTCATAATGTCTGTACTTTCACTTGTAATTATTAAGTAACCATTTAAGTGAGATATAAGGACAAAAATCAATTATAATCCTAAACGTGGAGAGAAAAATTAACTTTCATGTGATAAAGAGTATGAATTTTAAAATCATTTTCCCATAATCCACCTTCTACATCTGTCCAACATTTTAAAAGAATTTAAATTTTAAACATGTAAATGGTCCGATAAAATATTTTCCTTCACCTAATGCATTATGACCTGATGTGCACGAGTGGCTCATGATAACTTTAGTGAAAAAGAAATGGGGGAATATGGCATTATTTTCTCCTAATTTGCACCTAGGCCAAGAAAACGCAATAACAGCATTTGGGCATAATTTCCAGCTAGACGTATCCCCCTTCAAAAAGAAAAAAACAAGAACAACCTATATAACCCAAAAACAGAGTATAAGAACACTCTGTATACCAAAAGTTCAAAACATAAAATTATTAGATTGAAACGATTAACAAACATGATACAAACAATAACTAGAATTGGCGAATATATCCGCTAAAAGGTGAGTACATTATGAATTTCCTGAAATGTAAATTGATCATCACAACAGTTATCCATGTCAATCCTGATTGAACCAACTAAATCTTCCTAATCCTTCCCAAAATCAGTATTGTAATGTGCAGTTGATTCCAGCTTCTTTGCTTCGTTCAGTTTCCTTACAGCCTGAAAAATTGTTGAGTGGAAGAAAAGTTCATTTCTCTTATTTAGTGAGAATAACAAGTGTACCATCTAATAGTTGTGGAACTAAATAACATGAAGACTTGAAAGTTCTTATCATATTACCATTCAGATTTCAAGAAGACAAATGGTGATATATGGTTAAAGCCAATCAATAATAATATTGAATCCAGAAGGCAGAAACAGTGATTGGTTACAGAAACCGAACCAAATAAACATATGAAATCAAACTGAAAACACCACGAAATCAAACATGTGACAATCTTGAGTTTGGTTGATGGTAACCAGGATCTTGTGGCTAGAAGATTTAGTGTTGCAGGGCAGGTGTTGGCGAGTGGAGGTGGACCAGGTGGTGTGTTCGTGTGAATAAGAGAGAGCTCTGCATCAGGTTTTTTTTAGGGACAAGTACACTAATTTTTGTTATATGTAAGTTCAAAATTGAGTAATTTGGAGAAAATGTCATGAAGTTCATGTTCATTTGGAGAAAACCCTAATTAGCAAGGAAGCCAGTCATTTTTAGATGGAAGGAAATAGTCAATGTAAAAGCCCGAGTCCCTACGTCTTCAACTCGGGTACTCGATACACACACATATACTCTAGTGTGTAATAAAGCATGGTAAGTGTACGTGGCATAAATATTTTTCCTAATACAAAACCCATTCCAAAGATACATTGGAAACTGAAATACAAATCGGGCAACTACAGATAACTTTACCTTCATGAAATCTTCATGAATAACATAATCACGCTCTGCACGGATTGCAGACATACCAGCTTCAGTACAAATATTACGAAGGTCAGCCCCATTAAAACCCTGGACAAAGAAACATGCTATTAATACTTATTTTGAAGGATGTGCCAAAGAATAAAGGTCATGTTAAGCATCCACAGGTCACCTCCGCAAGTTTGACAACAGCCTCATAATCAATTTCACCATGTTTGGCAATTCCAGCAGCGTGGATCTTCAGAATTTCCATTCTCGACTGTTCATTAGGAAGTGGTATTTCTATTTTCCTGTCTAACCGACCAGGACGAAGAAGTGCAGGGTCTAAAACATCAGGTCTGTTTGTCGCCATAATCATTTTTACCTGCCCACAAAATTCAGTATATATAGTCAAACTAGTATGTTCACACACATAAATTGCATCTTCCATTGCAATCATTGAAGTAATGATGCTTTCAATCCCTGTAAAGCATGGGCATGTATGAGAGATCAAACAGAAACCTTTCCAAGCTGGTCAAACCCATCAAGCTGGTTAAGCAACTCCATAAGTGTCCTTTGTATTTCACGGTCAGCACTTGTTCCCTCGCTGAACCGACGTCCACCAATGGCATCGATCTCATCCATAAAGATGATACATGGCTTCACACACAAAACTAATTCAATAGAGCATTTTCTACAATGCGAATGCCAATAATAAAATATCTGATATACAAAAGAATCATGTTGTGCCGATCACTCACTTGATGATCACGGGCATACCCAAACATCTCCCTGATCAATCTTGCACTCTCGCCGATATACTTGTCTATAATAGCACTCGATACAACCTGCATAGTTGCAACTCGTAAGTCCTAACAGTTTTCTCCAAGTGGATAAAAGACCTTTATTAGAATGAACAATTGCAGACGAGTCACAGGTAATGTTATCTTCTTACCTTTAAGAAATTGGCATCTATATTGCTAGCAATTGCTCTGGCTAATAGAGTCTTGCCAGTTCCTGGAGGCCCATAGAGAAGAACGCCCTAAAACAAATAATCATGGCATTGATTACAATGCAAACAATATAAAACAATCATAATGACCATGCTACAAGAAAGCTACTACCTTGGGAGGTTTAATGCCAACCCTGATGAAGAGTTCAGGATTCATCAAAGGCAGTTCTATAGATTCTCTTAGTTCTCGAATCTGGTCTGACAGCCCACCTACAGCAGAATAGCTTACATTTCCAGGATCTTCATGAAGCATGTTATATACAACTGGATCAACCTGCAACATACATTAAATACTCGTACGTCAGAGAAGTTGAACCAAACAAACGGAGTCTGGCCAAACCACTGACTGATAGAAGAACTTCCGAAAACGGTAACACAGTTGGGTGCTTTTAGAGGCTCCAATCTCCTCCACTAGCTCTCTTCCTTAGTGCAACTGTCCTATTCTTACCATGGGATTATCTATCTTTCTTTATCATTCATAACAGATGAAGATTACAATAGTCTCAGATGCAATACATAAAGAACTTGGGTGCAAGGAGGACATTTTATGCACAAGATTATACCGACAGAACCCAGAATCAGTGTAGTTGATCAAATTGTAGCATACCTCACGAGGAAGTGCTCGCATAATAGTGAGAGTTGTCATATCAAGAACTACTCTAGTGCCAGCTGTAAGTTTTTCTTTGTCCACTTTACTGCGGCAACCAACCACATATCTTGGGCCACTGCTGGCCTTGACTATCACTGAAACAACAGATGGTATCAATTAGTCAAATTACCAAACTGTATGATCAAACAGGCGTAAGATCGATACATACGCCACAAGACACTTAAACCTAAGACTTTGTAATGATGTATTGCAGGATCAATAAATTTCTCTCTCCATGATTTTCTGAAGTTAAAGAGTTAAGAAGGATTACAAGGGCAATAAGTTGTTGCATAATCAACTTGTAGACTAACAATTCTGATCTGAATATAACTGTTTCTTTTAAATGGGTGGATCCGGAGTTCAAGTTACACAGTCATCCATTTTTAAAATGATGCACAGATGAGGCCTGTGATTAAAAAGAAAGAGGGAAAAAAAAAGAATCGAGCCTGTATGTGATGGGGGCATGTTTTAGACAAAGTTAAAATAATGAACCAGTCTCATATCTAATACTTAAAACTTTTAGATAAAGATCGTGGTCAGCCCCCATTAAAGCTACTTCTTTCCTACTTATCGTGTAATGGGGGCTTAACATGCTCAAAGTGGTTCTATGGAAATGAATGCAGGCAAAAGGATTACAGAATTCTTACATCGCTCATTGTCCAGGGGCCTGAGAACTTCTCCTATGATCTGTCCAACGCTCTGCAGTGACTTCAAATCATCTTCAGTTTTAGCATATTCTTTCTTTGTAGCTCGTAAACTCTCCCTAACTATAAAGATTATATAGTGTATTCAGTCATTTAGCTATAAGGTACAAACATTTAGCTACAAGATATAAACAAACAGCTTAAAACAAATAATTCAAACTCTGATTCATCATTATGCGGAGATTATGGGTCATTGATCAAAAGATAACATCAGAATCAATAAAAGTCAATATATACAAAATAATAAATCAGATGGGTTGTTTGCAATTAGAGGGGAAAAACAATTAAAAAGTGCAGATGAAAAGGGAATAGATGCTGCACGAGTTTTAAGATCAAGATGTGATAATGGTATGAAATATTTAACTATCATAACCAGGGCCATGATTTTAAATTCATTATAATTCTTAAATTCATTATAATTCATCAATATAGATAGTGACTGAGTATGGCACAAGCAAGCTGACAAATAAAAATAATGATAAGTTGATATAGCATCCATTGTTGCATTTGGGATGTGTAACTTAATAAGCCAGTACTTGTCACATGCCACTTACAAAACAGAGGTTAATCAATGTTGAACATCGATTCAGCATCAATAGACACTCCCCATCACATGCCTAATAGTGACTAAGATATAAATAGCCCATAGTTAAAAATATAATCAGTTCCAAACATATGTTGGAAGCTATTTCCCTATAGGCATTAGGACAAATCCAATTTGAATATTGAATGTATGACTAACAATTCAGGTAATCCCAAGTCACAAACATATGATCAGCGAAATCTGAAGATTTTCATGCAATTGTTCTCTGTTATAGAAAATGTACCAGCACTGAAAATTATAGTCTTGAACTTGAATTTTTTAGGCCCAACCTATTCCATAAACAAGAAATAAACAGCTGCTAAACTAGTAACTCGCTCGCTACCCACTCTCTTTTATGCATGGTTCATACTACAGCTCATATGCAACTTGCTCGTCTTCACTCAACACTCAGCAAATCTAAATGGGCAGGCTGAGAAACTGACTAATGGGCGACTTGGTTCAATTGACAACCTAAGGAAAGCCAAGGGATTTATATTTCAATTTTCTCATAAAAGCCTTGAATCTTCATGGGCCATCTCTCCTCAATGCATGAACTGGCACAAACTTTTTTATTTAAAAGCAAGCTCTGCTCGGAAATTAAAATAAAAGCTATGGGCCAGGCGCAAGCTTTCTAGCCTGTCCTCCTAAATTTACAAGACAGCTGTATTAACTCAACATACATCATCGCAAGTTCCAAGGGCTAAAGTAAATATACTGTTCAAATACCAAATTTACTTCCATTTACCTATAGTTTTTAAGTTTCCCGGATAAGTTACAGAAGATGTTTATTAGAAAATCTATGTATAATTATATATACAATACTCCAATATTGACCTAGCCAAATACGAGAGCTAACTTAGGCTGAGCCTGCTATGGCCTCAACTTGAAATTGAACATGATACGAGACTTTGGTCTTGAAAATTACCAAGCTAAGCTTCCGAGCTTTGCACCAGCTTGGGCTGATTGACAGTCCTAATTAGCAATTATTGACTTCAACACTTAATCCAGTAATTTCTTCAGCTTGGCTCAATCATTTTGAAACTAGTGACAACAAACCTTAACCTGAATTAGAATACAGCTAAGGTAACACAGTTCCTTCGAGTTATGCCCACCAGGAACACATATCCTCATCTGACCAAAACTTGATATAGTTAATATTAGTAATTTCAACATCAAACAAAGAAACTCAGTAAAAATCTTAAATCAGACCCTAAAAGGTCAGGCTATAACCTACGTTAGGGTTGAACAGTAACCAAATGATGCCCTGTTCTCCGATGCACATAAAAACCGCCTATCGTGGCTCCACAAAGTAACAGCACAAACCAAAATCTCAACAGCTCTCACTTAGACACGTTTAATATAACCTACACGTAGATGCGTAAATACACAATACGTAGATAAATCACCTACTTCGATCTATTTATGGAAGCAATTTAAAATCATATAGAATTAGAATCCATCTAGGGTTTAAGAAACAGACCGGTACGAACTCGAGACTCGAGCTCTTTGTGGCTGAGGAGCTTTTTCCGGTACTCGGCTACTGCCGCCTTTCGGCGGACGGCATCTTCACTCTCGGTAGCCATTGAAAATTTTCCTTTTTCTTCGTTTGATCTGATAAAAATCGCCTACGGAGTGACTTCTGCAAATGAAATTCAACTTGCCGACCAAGCAAAAAATCTGTTCTTGTAGTGTGGACCATAAGTTGGGTCGAATCTGTGAATAGTGAATAGATATCACCGGCCCAATTTAAAATAATAATAATAATAATAATAATAATAATTCTTTTAAATTTGTATTAACTATTTTTTATATTTACATATTTTCAAATATTACTTTTATAGTACTTATAAAATATTTTAGGATAATGTGCAATTTACGTTCAACTATGATTAGTTTAATAAAGTATGCATTATTTGATAATGACATAATTGGAGGAAGTTGAGCCAAGGGAATTACAATATGACGAAGATGATCTTCCTTTCGTTGGGCTTAATGATAAATTGATAATGCGTGTCTTGTGTTTCCTTCTTCCTTGTGTTGTTTCCTTCTTACACTATTTAGATTTTAAAAAAAAAAAAGTGTGAGGAAATAATTGCTTAAATAAAATCAATGGTATTCGTGCCATCTAAATCAGTGCGATTTTAAAAAAACAGTCTTATAATATCATTACAAAATCACATTCACAGCATATATTTAGCTATGTTTATTCATCCTTAAATTACAACCAGAACAATTGATCTAAGATTTTTTATACTTGAGTCGAATTTTAAAGTCGAGACCTCAAATCATAGTGCATTCAAAAAAATTTCTTCTTTAGTGTTTTCCGAAAGTTAAAAAAAATGGAAATCACTAATATATGAAAATAATGCAAATAAAGTTCGTTACATTTTGCAAACAAATTGTTATGAGGTGCAGTGCAGAGTCGTTTTTTCTTCCTAAAATAGTCATGCATTCAACCAAATTTCGACAAAAGAAGAGCTTAAAATAGGAAATGGTTTTCCTTTCAAAGTTTGAAATTGAAAATGAGAAAGAAAAAAAAAAGTTCGAAAGATTGAATTAGGTTTTAAGCATAGTATTTTGCCATCCTTAGAAAAATTAGTCAAAGTTGAACGTGCATTGTATGTTATTTTGAAATACTTTATAAGTGTTGTAAAAGTAATATTTGATACCAATTTGTTAAAAGGATTTAATGAGTCTCAAATGAATTAAAGAAAATAAAATTTAGGATAGAAATTTAAGAAAAAAATTGTACTTTCAAAACTCAACTTCTATAATTCAAAATTTTTGTGATGATAAATTACTACAAGTGAGCAACTTTTTTATACTACATTTGGTACATAAAAATTAATTGCAAATACATAAATTTAAACACCAATAAAAATTCCTAGATAAATATTCATTTAAAATAACTCTAAATTTATGTAGATCAAACTTCATCAAGTCAAGATCCATTGAGTCTAGATTAATGTGAATTTTAATTAATTGATAATTAATAACACGAAAATTCATGCATGACAAGGATTGTGTAGTATTTATTATATATTGAAAAATGAAAAGATATTATTAAAATAATTGAATTGTAGTGTGGTTAAAATCGTCAAAAATGTGATTATCACTTAATGTGATATTTGATATGGGTAATTCTATTACAACAACAAAATTTTTACACCACAATTTTAATCATTTTTTTTTACTTAAATAAAGTTTAAGAGAGATTTTGCTCTTAAACCTTCTTTATCAATAAAATTCCAAATGTTATCTAAATCTTCTACTCTTTTGAACAAATCTTGTGTACGGATCTATACAAATCTTGGACAAAGGAGTACCAATAGGCAAGTGGCCATCAAGGGAAACAAGTCCGAAAGATTAACATAGGGGGCACAAGGCTACGTCAGAGAAGAAGAAAAGATACGACAACAAGCCATACAATAGACGTGTAATTTGAAGTATTGCACTATAAAACATGAATTACAATAAGCTTCCAAAAGATACAAGAATTATGTGTACAAACCACTAACAAAAACAACAACCATTAATTCACAAATTAATCTACCAATGCACGAATTAATAACTGAACACAAAAATTAAATTAGTAGTTACTAATGCAATAACCGTCATGTTGATGAGACTTCCACTAATTCACACATTAATTCAAGCATTAAAATTTATTGCAAATATCTGATATTCAAGCATTATAAAATCCCTTTTTCGTGTCCTAATTGGTCATCAAACAAGATTGAATACCCATCTCTTACTTGCAAATTGAGATGACTTCCAAATTTGTTCTCTTGGTTCTTCTGGGTGTTCTTATTTGCACCACCAATGCAAGAAAGCTTGTTGGCTCAGAGGGTTCTTCAGGTGATGAGAAAAAGTTATTTAATTTTGATCCCTGGAATTTAGGAGGTGGAGGGCTTGGTGGAGGTGGTGGTGGAGGGTTTGGTGGAGGTGGAGGTGGTGGAACGGAAGGTGGTTCTGGTTCTGGAGGAGGAATGGGTGGTGGGTTTGGAGGTGGTGCTCAAGGAGGAGGTGGAGGGTTTGGTGGAGGAGGAGGTGGAGGTGGAGGAAGAGGGGGTAGTGGTTCCGGAAGTGGATTTGGTGGTGGGATGGGAGGTGGTTCTCAAGGAGGAGGTGGAGGGTTTGGAGGAGGTGGAGGTGGAGGAATAGGGGGTGGTTCTGGTTCTGGAGGAGGAATGGGTGGTGGGTTTGGAGGTGGTGCTCAAGGAGGAGGAGGAGGTTTTGGTGGCGGTGGCGGCGGTGGAGGCGGATTGGGTGGAGGATCTGGCAGTGGATTTGGTGGAGGAGCTGGTGGTGGAGTAGGAGTAGGTGGACTCCCATGAGTAATTAAAGTTTTTCATGGCATTTAAACTACTATTGAGCATATGTTTGATTTTTACTTAAAATTATTCAAACATATTAATACGAGCTTCTTTTGATTGATTAATGAGCCTCCTTCCTTCTCTCAAGCTGTAGTTCTTCCATGAAAATCTTCATATGTTCTTTTATAATTTTGTCACAGATTTAAAAAGTAAGTTATAGTGCACATTTCAGAAATTTGAAATTTAATATTTATATAATTTATTCGAACACTTTCCTATTAGTAAACTTGTCCAATGCTTCATCCAAAATTAATATAGAAGTCATATCTAATTTGACTCCAATACTCAATTTAGAGTCGACTTTGACGCTCTCAATCTGGGGTTAAATTTGAGTGTTTGACTAGCGTCACACAAGATTTTTTGGTTGTGTGATGAAGGATTTAATTTTTTATTTTCCTTAGAGCTTGACACAAATAAAATAGCACCAAATGGAGCCAAAAACATGTTCGAACATATATAATCATCAAGCAACTATCAAAATGCAATATAATCTTCTGCTTACGTGCACGACCATCAGGGTTGGTCCTTGAATTGTAATAAAGATGTGTCAGATTCTAAAATTGGACCCTCAATTAGTATTTATTTATTTTTCCTCCGTAAGGGTTTTTAGCGAAGTAGAAAAATAAATGAAAATCATAGCGCTATCATGAACATAAATACGAAAGTAACGTAAAAAGCTTTCAATACATTTGCAACAAATTGTCATGAGGTGCATAGTCCAAACATAGTGCGCAACATTCATCGTAAAATAATTGTGCATTTAACCAAAATTTGATAAGATTTGTGTGTAAAATGGAATTTTTTTTCTTTCAAATATTTAATTGAAAATGAAAAATAGGTGTGAAAGACTGTGTTAGGTATTAAGTATAACTTCTTGTGCCGTAGATAAAATTTTCTTGCGTATCTCAGGAGGAAGGATAATAGGGATTATTACCAACTACACAATTAGTTCTTTGTTATCATCACACTAACATTTTCAATTTTATTCTATTTGTTTAAATTTCTATAAGAAAGAAAAAAATTTGGTTCTGCCTTGATTTTGGGCTTGAGGCGGCCAGCCTCTTGAGTCTCACCTCAAGTCCACACTGATAGTTGCGCTGAGATTCGACATTCATCATCATTAAAAAGGATATATCTTATGAGATTTGATTCGACTCCATGTATATGAATTGATATTGTGTTATGTTGTGAAGTTATCAATAGATTCAAAATTATAATAGTTTTATGAGAGACACATTAAAGACACAGAAGGGAGATCTACATAAATTTCTTTCTAAGCGTTATTAATTTTATAATCTTTTTTTATATTTCCTCCTTCATAATCGATATTGCTTTTGTTTTCCATCAATCTTTGATGCATAAAATGTTATACTCTTTCTTGTTTGGGATATCTTAAAAAGTTGCTAAAAGGTTTAATCAAAATCAACAATTAATTTTAATCACACATATTATGAGACTCTCAATTTTTATCAATTTTTCGATCACATATTTTATCAAAATTTGCTAAATTTTTATCAAAATCTTTGTCAAACAACTCCATAATATAATTCTTAATTCATAGCATAGAAATAATCCGAATTCATAAATAAGTTTCGTTTAGTAATTTATTCATGATAGGATATAAGTTGACGTATAATGCTGTAATAGCCGTACATGGCATACATATATATACATATACACACATACGTACGCAGAGAAGATTAGCTTGCCCTTTTATGAAGATGACACAAACAAATTTAGAAACTATAGAAATTTACTTTTAGGCTTTCTTGTTTATGAAGAAAAAATATTGAAATCAACCAAGCTATAGGTACCCAAAATTTGAAATTGAAAATTTACTTCGCCTATGTATCGCTGCATTTGTATAAATATTTAAATCACTTTTATTCACACATTTCATTGAACCCAAAAGTAAGTACCCACCTATCCAGTACTCATACATACACACATGCATATATATATAAACAAAATCGTTTATAAAAACTTTTCCAGGTAAGACTAATCTCGATGATCGTAATAAGAATTAATACACCAGCATTTTATGTCATAATAATTAATTTCCTAGTTAACAAAGGAACGGCGGGGTTTTTATTTGTTACTTATTTTTCCTAGTGAGTGCCGTGCCATGATTGGCCAGGTTGCTGGAGGAGGACGTACTGAGAAGCCACTGTTGAAGGCTGGAAATGCCTACCACAAGTTCAGAGTGAAGAGGAACTGTTGGCCTAAGGTTCGTGGTGTAACCATCAACACATTGGTCATGCTAGTGCTGTTCGTCGTGATGCACCACCTGGCCAAAAGGTTGGTCTTATTGCTGCAAGGAGGACTGGTCAGCTTCGGGGTCAAGCTGCTGCTGCTGCTGCAGCTAAAGCTGATTAGTCTAATTTTGGTAGTGTCTGAATCTCATTTGCAAGTGCGGTCATGGTGAAGTTATACAAGTTTTTGTTTTCATGGAATTTATTATACAAATCCGAATATTGTTGCTTTGATTTATTTTGGGAGTATTGTTTTAATCTCATTTGTTAGCGAATTCAAGAATTATCCAAATTCCAATATCAGTGTCATGTTCTTTGAATTATGGAAATAAAATTCCAAAATTGGAAGGAATAAACTCGAATTATGGTCGTACAACTTGAACTTGCCAAGATAATTATTGTTTTCTGGAGCATAGTTCTATCTCCTAATTTTAACTCATCAGAAATCTGTGGAGACGATTTGCTAAATCCAGACGAAGTTATAAAGATGACAGCTCAGCCTGAGCCTCTCTGGTGGCATCTGAAAACATACTAAAGTTTGTATTTTGTTTTTAAAAAAATTACATATGCTTATGTTTATTTTCCAAACCGTCGCACACAGAGTTTTGTGAAAGTTAGAGAAGACATATTGATGTGAGAAAGCAAAATAGATTATACATTTGTCTCTTTCATTCTCCTTGGATAAGACTTCAATTACGAATAATATTACCATGTTAGTATCATTCTTGACTATCACATTGTCCAATTAGACAAGTATAATTTTATTCTCACAAATTTTCTACTTTTATTTTTTGGTCGAATCATATGTTAATTTCAATGAAGGCCCACAATTTATGTAAATTTTTGTTTTTTGAAGTCTGTTACTTTTTTTCTTATTTAAAAATATGAGGGACAAGTAACCCTTTTATGCACCAGAACGATTTTCTTTCTGGACGAAAACGATTACTAAAGAAAAATGCATTAATTGATACGAGGGATAGCTAATTCTTTTTAGCTTGAATTCAATTTGACGGCACCCGTAGGCGCCACACGTCAAGGTCGGAAAAAGGAGCCATGACATGCAAGCCAGCGAACACAGCGCACGCGAAAATTTTAGCTTGAATTCAATTTGACGGCACCAGTAGGTGCCACACGTCAAGGTCGGAAAAAGGAGCCATGACATGCAAGCCAGCGAACACAGCGCTCGAGAAAATCATGGCTCACCCAAATTCCCATCCCAACAAGCTACCAAGAAGAATTGGCGGCATGAACGAACACCTTAGGAGATTTATCCTCAAAGATTATTCTTGATATTGCTTATGAAAGACGCAGTCCAATAACTCGAGAATTTGATAAGCCTTGGTGAGTTTGCATCAAGCAACGATGAAAACTCACAAAGGAACAATGAAAAAACTTTTATCTGAATTAGTCAATTCTAAACGATAATATTCAAAACATAAAATATAGCTTCAAATTTGAAAATTGGAAATCCAGTGGGGGCGACTACACCCACTGGACCCTTAATGGGTCCGCCACTGTAGTCATTACCTTGAAAGAAATTCGTATACATATATAGTTATTTGTAGAACCATCCACGAAAGTATACACTTCTCCATGATATGACGCATTAATTCTTATTCGAAATTAAGAGACTTTGTGCCAAACTCTACTGTAAGCGCGAAAATAAGCAAAAACATTTTTGCTGTACTGCTCGCTCGAGAGAATAACATGGCCATAAAATAAAATCTCGTTTCTTTCATTTTATCTTTAAATCTTATAGATACTTGACTCGAGATTACTTTAAGTTGCCAAATAACACTTACCTCATCGCTCTCTTCGTAGTTTGAACAGAAAATGCGCTCGAGAAAATCTTGGCTCACCCAAATTCCCATCCCAACAAGCTACCAAGAAGAATTGGCGGCATGAACGAACACCTTAGGAGATTTATCCTCAAAGATTATTCTTGATATTGCTTATGAAATACACAGTCCAATAACTCGAGAATTTGATAAGCCTTGGTGAGTTTGCATCAAGCAAAGATGAAAACTCACAAAGGAACAATGAAAAAACTTTTATCTGAATTAGTCAATTCTAAACGATAATATTCAAAGTATAAAATATAGCTTCAAATTTGAAAATTGGAAATCCAGTGGGGGCGACTACACCCACTGGACCCTTAATGGGTCCGCCACTGTAGTCATTACCTTAAAAGAAATTCGTATACATATATAGT